>PNEQ01018600.1:8025-20389 GCA_003012365.1 Medauroidea extradentata | reverse complement strand
TTGAATCAAGCATATTTTTTACAGTTGTATCCTGCCATGTACGAAACAAGCTTGCTACAAGCTTGCAGCAACCTTGCATGAGGCTTTCCTGGCAAGCTTGCTGCAGGCTTGTCGTGTGGAGACTAGTTAGCTTGATTCAAGCTTGATTCAAGCTTATGGCTTTACATGACAAGCTTGCTGCAAGCTTGCAGACTTGTCACGGCAAGCTTGATTCAAGCTTGAATCAAGCTGATTGTGCTATCAGGGTTTTAGCGTTGAATTATGTACCACTCTCTCTTAAAGGACGAAAAGCGAATAAATGCGACTGGTGAGAGAAAGGGAAGCACTGCGAGAAAATAATTGCAACCATTTACTCGTTTCTTATGTGCGGTACTCGGTACAGTCGAGCCTGATCGCCGTGGTTAGAGGCGAGAGGTGTAACCACTAACACAGCTTCGATCACTTTCTTCGACTGAGGAGGGCCAAGAGCTGTATCTTGACAGGCTAGAACCTAGTGACACGTGTTAATTGTTATTGTAGTTTCCCAACCTAACAAAACAGTCCTTTTAATCATAGCACTTTTTTTTATTTTTCTAATTTCAAACTAATCTAATCTCACTTAAACTAATTGTCACAGGAGGATGGGGACTGCGCAGAACGAATGCGCAGAGGAGAAAAGAGAGTAGTTCTTTGCTGTCACTAGGCGTTCCTACGAGATAACACTCACGTCTCGGGGAGCACAAAAGCAGTTCTTTGTTCTGGACGGTTTTGTCAGGTAAGGAACCTACAGTGTTCCCTGACCTAACAGAACCGTCCTATTAAGCGAACAGCAATGTTTTAAAATTTAAACTGACATAATCTAATGTAAAATAAACCTAACTAACCTAAACTAAATGACAGAAGATATTGGCAACAGAGGGGTGGCGAAGTTCCCCGATCATTGCCGAGCAGAGAACAACTTTAGTGCTCCCGAGACAGAAGCCGCGACAGCTGTGTTGCGAGAATAAGACAGGAGTGTACGGCGCCAGTGTAGACCGCAAGCAGGCAAGACGTACCAGGAACTAGACATGACGATGGAGCGCAACCTCGCTCGCCATCTCGCACGGCTTCTGGGAAGTGTTCGTGCGCGGGTTTTCCTGACCCACGCCACATTTACCACTGACGTCTTTACTCTACTTGCTTTCTCTCTTCCTGCGTTTCCAGGCCCGCCGCCTTACGTAAACAAAGCAAGCTGTGAGCTATTTACGTCTTCCTTCTCACTCAGCATGCAAGTATCTTGCTGATCCAAGGTCTTCACGCGCATCACGCCTCACACTAGCCTCTAGGCGCAAGACACTGAACTAGCCTGCACACTTCTCGCCTATAACTCGCCTCTGTGAGACATCCGATGATCACTCTTAGTGTATGTACAATATTAACGGCAAATGTGTACTGTATAAGTGTATATTTTTTAGATGATTCTGCAACAAGATTTTTATACTTAAAGAGACCGCAAAACCACTAGAGTGTCACCATTTTCGGCGGCGGTTTACTACTACTGGAGGACGTAGAATGGGTACAGACTATACTAGTGTGGCGTTATTTGACTGTTGTTGCCAAGTAGTAATAAACTTGTACCGACCGAAGCTCTGGACACATCTTGGCAACGTCCACCACAGTTCCCGCAGCGAGTGAAAGTCGGTAGCGACAACACCGGGAATCGTCGTTTTGGGGAGCATGTTTTCTGGCCACTGTAGAACCCCGTTAGTAACAATTCACCGAGCATGACTTTTTTAAATCCTACATCGTCCAGTAACGGTGGGTTGCGTACAGAAGTAAAAAATTGGACAACAAATGTACGTGTCGGTTTGTGTTATGGCCAGTCTTTTGAACGAAGGGACCGCGGTTGGCGCAGTAGAGGACCCGCCTCCCACCAAGACGATCCAAGTTCGATTTCAAGCGGGATCGGTCCCCAGATTTTCGCTCGTGAGAATAGTTCCGGCGATGCCGCGGGTTTTCTCGGGGTTCTCCTGCTTCCCCCGCCCTTCACATTCCGGCACCTCGCAATTATAGGGCCTCATTCCATGGCCATTCTTTGAGGTAAGTAGACGTCTACGAGTGTCCAGTGGTAAGTCTGTATACAGTATGCGATAAACTGTATCACGGGTACCCTCCAATATGATATTTTTTTAATTTTGATCGCAGCGACCTCATAAGTAAAAAACAAAAACGCTGCTAGATAGCACCGTGTCTTCACTTAGGGAGCTATCGTTACATGTTTACAGTTGACAGAGCCAGTAACTTTTTTGTGAAAATAATTCTACGCCACTTTGTTTCAATGCCATACGTACACATCTGCAGCTATGTTTTCATGGTTAACGGCAGAGTGTATTTGCGGAGAGGCGTTTCTCAATTGACTGTGCCAGTCAGAACAAGGCGTCTATGGTAGAACCCCGAGATGTTGAGAAAACATCAAATTACTGGATATGAAGCCGAGCTGTAGATATGTGCACGTACGTCTAAAAGGGGGCAATAGAGGGCGTTGCTCCCTCTTCTAGGAGATATATAATGTAACTCGGGGAAGATGCCAGCTGGGAAAAGATGTAAGTCATACAGGTTTCTTACGTTTAGTTGACTATTACTTAAACTAGTTATAAAAACACTTATAGCTAATAGCTGACTAACACAAATGTCCAAAGAAAATTGTACCCTATCGTAATAATTTTTACACAATAAATTCAAACATTATGGCTTCAAAAATCCTTAGGTGCTGCATCTTCCCCCGAGTTACCATGTGTATTTCTTCAAGTGCATATAATGAAATCACGGGCGTGAAGATGGGAATTACGGGTCTTAGAACATGTGATTAAATATTCCTATACTCATTCCTTCCCACCCTGGACTAAATCCCGGTGACGCCCATTGCTGCAAATGTGCACGTGAGGCACTGAAATAAAGTGGTGCACCAACAATTCTTTGGCTCTAACACTTGTCCATATCAGAGTTAAGAGTTGTTAATGTTTGCCTAAGTGTATGAGGGAGTAACGATGGCCTAACTTCACAAATTAATTAAAATACTAAATTATTAAACAAATCGCTGGAGGGGGGGGGGGGGTCGCATTGAGCGCATGTCTCAACTCGCGTCAAGACTGGTGTTGACGGGCGTGGCAGGAGGGCTGACCTCACATGGGACATGCAAGGGGTTGTCGCAGAGAGAAACAAAACCCTGACAGACACCCCCGCCTGCGCCGACACAAGTGTTGACTGCGGGCGAGCCAAGCTGTCTTTGTTCTTGGGCGTCGTAGCTGGCGCGACCATTGACGCGTTCATAATGGGGCGCTAAACCCTTCCAGCAGCCCTGGTCCTCGCCGGACCCCCTCCGGCCGCCAGATGTTTCCTCCACTCCGCGCTCAATCACGACTTGTAACTACACTGATAATTCTTTCGCACTGCCTCGCTTTGTGTCGCGTGAGAAGTGAATTTGCCGGCGATGTGCCCAGCCCGATATATATAAAAAAATAAGGAGCTGGTATAAAAATGTAACCATTCCGCGTTAACGGCGCGTCCTCGTTGAAAGGGGAGGTCTCGGCCAAATGAAAGGAGTAAGCCGAGTCGAAAGAAAAAATGTGCTTCACGCTGATTTCCTGCCCCCTTCTACCCCTTTTGTGAGCGAATGGCCCCCCAGTCAGGTGGGGTGTGGGGAGGCCCTGTGCCCTTGTGAAACGCAATTATACAATTTCTCGACCCCTTTTTTCCCCGCGTGACGTTTCCGAGCCGAGGGACAAGAGATAATAAATAAAGCAGGAGGGGAGGAGATATTGGGGAGGGGGCAGGGGGCGGAAGAGTCGAGGCCGCCCGCTGCGATCTGCATATTAGCAATTAATGTGTGGGCATTCCCCGAGAGCCGTGGGTCAGGCGTGCCAACTGCTCCTCCCCCGCCCAGCAGCGGGCAGCTTGCTACCAACCTAACTACGTTAAACACGGTCACGCCCTCCTGGCCTGCTGTTGAATGCGCCGCGCCCCATGGGGTCAACTGTGACGACTGTGCTTCCTTCCCTCTTCTTGGCAGACAACTCGTCGTGAATCATGCGCTGATGTACTACTAAAACACGAGCTGTGTTATTTTATTCCAGCTCACACCGATAGGAGTGCTGTTTAAAATATTTATCAACACGTTCTCGTACTAGGCCAGTGTGTGAATTTATGAATTTTTCATCACCGCCATAGACAACAGACATAAGAATGTGAATTTGCTAGTATTTCCAGGTCGCGTCGTTGGTAACACGTCTCGTTCTTCGACAATGCTAAAATGCTGTACTTTCCCGTATTGTTCTCTTTGCTTCTACCTACTAATTTTGTGTATCGCGTAGATGTCGTTTGTGCTGTTTTGGGTGGTAACATTGAACATGTATAATATTAGGCTTTAAAAAAATAAGGATCAACGGTTCATTTACTGATCCACCAACAGTGTAGCTTTTTTGGTATTGATATTATAGACATTTAAAATTGGGGTATTATTTTACGATCAGCCTGTATATTCGTCGTTGTGCTGAATGGGGAGGAGAATATATTTAAATAATTCTTAGAGTTGATGTGTTATCCTACGTCTGACACAATGCAGTTGTCTGCAGACCAATAATAGTCATCGAATATTACAATAACGAGTTTTTATTCGCTCAGTCAAATAGGGCAACAGCTCCACATAATCGAATGCCAGTCTTCTTCTGGTAAGCTGAACGTACGTTTAAACCCAGCATACAGTCAAGTTTTCCCCGCGATAAACTTTATCTGTCATATCTAATAAATATTAAATATGATTAGAGATAGTGACTTAACGCGGGATATGTTGAATGTTTACTAGATTACAGCGTGGTTTTTAACTGGCCGATGTACTTTTTTTCGTTATTCGTCGAATCTCATAAAGACCAAAACATATGTAAGAAGAATTTTAGTAGCAAGGTTTTTCACCATTTCTCTCTCTATCTCTAATTATCGTCAAGAGAGTTCCCTAAACTAATTCAAATGTCGATATTTCTCTCAATTAAGAAATGTATATCTAGGTTTTAATTTTTGGTGCGGGGTTAAAAGTTGAAATACAGTAATTCAGTAATTTTCAAACATCGGAACAAAATTATATTGAACATTCAGGATATATTCAAATACAACCAGAATAACACAGTAAAAATAAGCAACGAAGTTATTTTCCGTACACAATTTGACAGAAGAAACATCACAGTGACGAGATAAATAATAATTGGGGGAAAACATGTATCAGATTCCATCATTAAGAAACAATATAAGAAAAAAAATACATAACATTAAAATATTTTTTTAAGTTACAAATCTTAATATTGTTCTTAAAAATGTAACTACAACGTTAAAAAAAGACAATTGATATTTCATTGTAATTAACTGTGTGTATAATTATAAAACTATGTTTATAAAATATCTGTAATTATTATAAAGCTAATAATTTTCTAATAGTTTCGGTAACATAATTGTTACAAGTAAATAATCTTTAAAATATATATGTATTTTAATATGAACTCAGCATTAAACTGAAGTGTGCGGCATCGAGAGCTTAATTTCTCATAGGGAATATTTTATTCGATCAAATTTTATGTCTGCTTTTCCCTAAGTATTAAAATATATTCACAAGTGTGTTTTCATTGCCTGTTGCGGACAGTACAACTTAAAACTGGCCTTTATTTCGTAAATATTCTTCTGACTTTGTATCCTGTCCACGAGACGTAAAGTTCACTTACCATACCTTCTTTGTATCCTGCGCTTGCCAGTGTTATTTATGTTACGTGGAATATTCTGTCATTTAAAACATAAAGATTTGCACTTTTATAAAGCTAAATAAACGCATATATTCTAGATTATTCTTATTCGCTATGTCAGCTCTTTCCTACTTTCTCTACACTTGTTATTATGTAGAAAATTATATGCCATATGTCAGCCAGATTCTTCAGTTCACGCCTACTGGCGTATTTGATTAATTTAATTTATATACGTATTTCCTAGTATTTTTTGCCTGTGTCTACATTATTTGTTAAGTGACATACAATATACCGTCTTAACTAAAACAGTGAACAAGAATCAAAATTATATCTTGAGCTGCAGGACCAAATATTTTGCTCCATATTGTTCCGGTGCGTACTATCTTCAAGGCGAAGATGCTTATAAACATAATCGGGATAAAATTAGCATTTTTGAAACTATAGTTACTGCTTTCCTTCCAGATAATTTACACTTTCCTGCCTCTGCCTAATATAAACAAAGCAACCCAAGTAACAATCGAAGCATATATTGGCTGTTCAGGATAAACTGAGCACGGCTTACAATTTTCTGTGAGGTATTATGCCTAATTTACTATTTCAAATACGAAAACTTCCATGCAACTAATTACAAGTGTAAACATTCCACAATTCTAAAAACTTTACTTGTATAACACCAATAAATGCATTTTTTATTATTATAATTTTCGGTAAGTGCTCACTTTAAAGTGAACCACCTATAGTGTGCTCAAACGTTAACATCTTCATTTACAATAAATTGTATATTTAAATTATTATTCTAGATGCGGCAGTCTTCGAAAGAACTCACTTTGTCGCGAACCTCCTATACTGTGATGTATGTAATACTGGTGTAATGACGTCTATTACCGTCAAAACAACGTCTTCCTAAAGTCTGGATATTCTAGTAAGTACCTATCAACAAATCGATCAAATGTCGCAGTGTATAAGTTGTAAACACGACGCCGTTATGTCGTGTATTTAACATGTGTCTACAGCTAAAAAAATATATATAATTGTAAAAATTTTAGCGTTAATAAAACGCTAATCCAAACAAAAAATAAATTTAATAATTTACTGCCTTCATATTCGTAGAGTAACTGATCAGTAAGACGTTAATAGCCAGGCGGTGCTGATGGTGTCAGGAGGGGGGAGGGGCATGGTGTCAAGAAAGTTTAGAGAACCGTGAAAGTACAAGATGTCAATATTTTGTAGGAATAATCGTCACATATAGGCGGATTAAGAATGTTATATGGTCATATTTATTTTTTTTAACGACCGGCTGCCTAAGGTTAGTAAACATTAACTATTGGTTGATATGTTCGTGAAGTGCTATATTGTTGTTGTCTTGCTTGTCACATAAATTAGGCCTAATCAATTTTATTTTTATTATCATTATTTTTTTTTTGTTTTGTGTATACGTAAATTTTTGCATATCTGCATAACGAGTTAGGACTCTGTGTTGGGAATATTTTTTGACAAATCCTAAACTCTGTACGAGTGTTTATTAGTCGCTACTTCACACGAACATGTAAAGTGATATGTTGTATTGTCATGTTAGTCATCATTAGTTTTGAATTTGTTTTTCTTATTTTTTGGCGGTTCTGTGTATATGTAGTTTTATTTTGTGCATCTGTAAAAAAATGGTTAAGTGTAAGACCTCGCAATTTGAAATATAAGTCAATAAATAAATAAGTAAATAAAAACACACCAATACTGTACTACAAGCATCATACTTAACAGTGCATGTGCTACATTGGACGGTTTCTACTGTCCGATTAAATACGACACGTCTGGTAGGCCTATATAGTTGCCAATAATTAAAGTCACCATTCTGTGGCGAGAGTATTATTGCAGCACTTATTAAATTTAATTTCGTCTTTATTCATGGCGCAGTTAAGGTGTTATCATCACATTTTCTTCTACTGTACCATATTGAATGTTTGACTGCTTACTTGCCTTGGGACTCCTCTAGATATGAAGCAGGGTTGTTCCTCCGAAATATTAAAAAGTACCTTAATACTAATAAAACTTCTTTATTTGGCGCAGTTAAGGTAATTTTGCATTCTCTTACACTGAACATTATATATCACACACATTCTACAATTGACACTGTTAATAATAATAATAATAACACAGGCGAAAAAGTGAGTTATGCAACTGCCTAGTTAAAATACAGTTAACGGAAAAAAAGAATAAATAAAATAATCTTATGAATTTCTAGTACTAGTCTACAAGTATAACACTATAAGTAAAACACAGCATAGATTATTTATCAATATGCAAATAAATATTAAAAGATTAACAGTATTTTACGTATTTACTCTTTGTTAGCAGTTTATCATGACAAATTTACTTATATAAAAACTTATTAATTACATGTACTCTGCCTTGAGAATCTTAATCAGTGTAATTAATCATAGCCAACTATGTAGGTCTGCCATACAAGTTTGAGTACAGCAGTCTCATTTTAGATCAATAACTCAGAAACAGTGATAATTATAGTTGAATTATTAAATGACAAATTTATATAATAATAATAATAATAATAATAATAATAATAATAATAATACAAAGGCAAAGGAGATATTACAGTAATTAAGAAAATAGTTATAATTAAAAAAAAAAGAAAATCATTTATGCAGCCATTCATCCAAGCATTCATACAAAAATGTTTCCCCTTATAGACCCCGATCACGTAATAGTAAGCACTGCATTAATTTCTTTCTGAACAGCAGGCAAGAGCCTGCACCACGTATGTTTTGGTCCAGCTCATTCCAGCTCCTAGCCGCAGAAACACTGAAAGAATTTGAAAAATACTTTGATCTATGAATTTGAATTAATAGTTTATTGTCTGATTTTGACCGTGTAGATACGTCGTGAGCGAAGGAAAGATAGTTAAGGCTATTTCGTAGATATACAGGATTGTTTTCACATAGAACTTTGTTTAAAAGCAACAGTGTGTGAACTTTTCTCTTGTCACGTAACTTCAGCCAACGCAGCTTATTATAATAAGGACTGAGATGATCTCTGAATTTAAGATTAAAAACGAATCGCACACATGAATTCTGCAATCTTTGCAACCGCGTATTTAGATGCTCTGCAAGGTCTCCGTATTCAACGTCACAATAATCGATGACGTGGAGTATGAGAGTCTGAACAAGTAGTTTCTTAATACGCTCCGGCAACAGATTAGTGAATCGCTTAATAGAATGCAACGTTCTATACACCTTACTGCAAATATATTATGTGTGACCTGCCCACGATAGATTTTCATCAATTACTACACCCAATTTTTTAACACTACTACTGATGTTAATGACTGTTTCTTTAAGTAATATATTAGGTAAAGGAAGTTTCATAGCAGCTGTAAGTAGAGGTGGGGAACCGAATATTATGCATTGGTTTTTTTTTTTTTTTTGTGGATTAATCTGAACACCATTTGCTTCAGACAATTTTGATACCTCATTAAGATCCATATTCATTTTCTGAAAAGAGGAGACTGTTTGATTTTGAGCTGATGATATATACATCTGGAGATCATCCGCGTAAATATGATAGCTGGTATGAGATAAACATTTTGGATGATTATTTATAAATAATGAGAACAGTAGAGGACCCAAAACTGATCCTTGAGGTACGCCTTTAAAAACTGCTTGCCAGCCAGACTTCATACCGTTTAAAATTACGCACTGATATCTTTCCGATAAATACGATTTAATCCATTCACACGCTGTCTGTCTGTCTCACTCATAATTTTGACATTTTATAAAATATCTTTTTTTGAAAAACGTTTTTCTATAATTACAAGTATAATTTATTTTCAGTTAAGCAGCAGCGTAGTCAAGGAGAGGGCAAGCCACACCCCCCCCCAAACCCTTGTGCAACAAACCTCCCCAGGAAAATAATAAATTCTGGAAATTAATTTAATATTTTATTATGTCTCTGAGCATACCAAGAGTTCTTAATATAATAAAAACAAGTAATTGTTCAAGTTATGGACATTTTAAGGACTATAAAGAAAATATAATAATTTTCTATTACGGTAGAACTCGGGTAGGCCAGTGCAACTCGGAGTGCGGGCTCACTTGTAGCGTAGAGAAGCACTGTTGTTTGCAGTGTTGCAACTTGATAGAGGTCTGGCAACACTAGGGCCAGAAAGTAGACTAGAGAAGGAAGGAGGCTAGTGGAAGGTCGCAGGGGAGAAGCGCCACACAATGGAGGGCAAGCGTGACAAAGTATCCGGCCAGGGACGAGCCATAACGCCGGACAGTTGTTTATGGCAGTGTTGTAAATCACGAGCCACTCCCGCCGTGCTGTCCCGGGGCTAATAGCCCCAGAGAAGAAGACAAGGCACTCGTCGCTGCGGGGTACACCGGGCCCAACAAATACCAAGCATCGCCTCTCTCTGGACTGTCCATTCTTCACGTCGAGGGGTGTCCGTCACTTGTCTGTACCCTGCGTCACTCACTATCAACCCTTCAAGTACGACTGTGAGGACAACTTACATCTATACCAAAAATATCCTCAACCTAGTAAAACATCTTATAAATACTGTTTGCAATGGGGTTGTATTGTATACATATGTGTTTTCTGGATATACGCATTTGCTAGGGAATGTTGCTGTCACAGAAAACTCAGTTTCATAAAAATGACTAATCACGTTTTACTTTTTGTTGCTAATTTTCTCGTGAATAATCATTTTATGTAAGCGTGGGTTTTAGGCGGCTCAGCCACATTCGCTTTCAATGGCGTATATCCAGCAAAACACATCAGCTTATAAAACATCCATCACAAATTGTGTCTTGTATGTTTGCCCACTGTTATTAACACATACTGTCTCTACTTAAAGGCCGCGACATTCGATGTGGTAAACCTACAAAAACAAGCGCTTCGTGCTCGTACATGGCAATTACTTTCTTTATGCGTCTGTATATCCTACATTTAGACGGAGCAAGGGAAGCCATAGCCAAATTAGCGGATGAAACTTTTTTTGCAGTGTTGCCATATTTGAGGGCGCGGTCTTCTACTAAAGAATACTTGAACGTCCCAATAAATTCCTCAGTACGATATTTATGACTGGACAGAGGTACAAGTCACTCCATACAAAAAAAAAAAAAACAATTTCCTAAGCAAACATCACTCATGCACGCTGAGCAGTTTTCGTGTGATGATGATGGGTATTCTACCCGAAGACAGGTTTAGAACTACGGAGGGCGTCGGGTGATGAAAACACGACTTGGCGAGTTGATTCAGCGGTGTTTCGCCCCAGTGTTGGGATGAGAGGACAACACAACACTCAGTCCTGAACACGGAGAAGAAAGTGTAGTTATTTGACCTCCCCGGCCAAGAATCGAACCCGGGACCCTCGACTCACCAACCAGGAGCTCTAACCCCTTTTTTCTTTTTTTATTTAATTAAAAATGTTTGGTGCACCAACCATTCCCCCTGTTTATGTCACTTAATTTGAGTGACCCCAGTACGTTTCGTGAGACAATTTGTATAGTGACAATTTTTGAGACCCAAATGGACAAACACAAATTTACACCCAGCCAGACCTGGGAATCGAACCCAGAACCCCCCGCACCAAAGCCGGCCGCTCAACCAACTGAGCCACGGGGGGGGGGGGGGGTTCTGCTCCACTAAGCCAAGTGGTCGGACAGTTGTCGTGTAAACTTATATTTATCTAGGTTCTGTACTCCACTCGGCGGCCTGCATGTAGTATTTTGCTCGCTCTAGTCCAAGAAGTGCAGAGAACTACAGGCGACAAAGTGCGGACCCTAGCCTCTAGGCGCAAATATACCTTCTCAAATATTTTGAGCAACATTATCATGTCTAAAAACAGCCCCAAATCTTCCCATTTTACACCACTGGAAAATACGTTTTAAGAGCCCGTGTCACTTACTATGTTTTTTTTTTTTTTTTTTTTTTTTCGTAGTTCCTTCCTGATTAAATATGTGATACGATTTAAATGAAAATATTTCAATAGAAACGTACCTAATTACTTTACCTTTCATTGCCTACATTGTATTCTAAAAATTAAAGCGACACTATGAAATAATTAAGCTAATTAAAATTTAAAGATAAAAATTCTTTCTCGCCAAAAAATAAACACTAAATAACTTCCAGTAGAAATGTCATCCAATAACACGCGCCTAACAGTAAAACGTAATGTTTCTGAAAAGAATGATTGCTGGTTAGCCTATTCGTCACATCCTTCATTTGTTAAACGAAAATGAGTATTAGTAACAAATTAGGTGACGTAGCCTCGGATGAACATGAAATGTACATACACACATGAAAAATACTTTGAACGCTGTTCCTAAGCAGATATCACTGACGCGCGTTGAGTTGTTCTCGAATAATCTACTAACGAACGAAGCTCTCCACGTCGCTCGGCCAGGCAGCCACCTTAAGGCGCCCGTCTACATGTCTCTCAAACTGCGTTGCAGTGTGTTTGAAATACACGTTTTATAAACAAACTGTTCCACGTGTGCTCACGCGGGTTTCGCACGAAAAGAAATAACATTTCAGGCCAGGACGGAATACAACTTTCAACACATCACGTGTGCTGCAAACTACATTTTTAAGCCCTTCAACACGGCCGA
>PNEQ01018599.1:5620-20388 GCA_003012365.1 Medauroidea extradentata | reverse complement strand
ATGCCAATTTTGGTGGCTCTATCTCTTATATTTTCTAGTATTTTTCGAAAAATGTTTAAAAAATTATTTTTTTCAACGTGGCGTAGCTCCCTTAATATTTACCACAGAATAGTGTTGGTTTATGTACCCCACCTTATTTTCCATAACGAATCCCCTCCCGGACTTTGGCACATGAATTCTGGTCCACCCTGTATATAAATATTTCAATATTCATTTGAACATGTTTTTTTCTCAATAGATAACAGGAAAGCTGCTAAAACTTGACTGACCAGGAGAACAAGAGGTAGGAGGAGGTAAGTAATCAGTGAATAGCTGGAAATTATTGACGCTTGATGTGATATTTTTAGAGCCGCGATTTTATGGCGAAAAGATTTTTGCAACATTTGGTTTCGATGCGTCATGTGCACACCTGCAGCTCTGCTACCTCGTCTGTGGTTGGATGATTGTACTCTCACTGGCCTTGGCAAATTATAGACGTACAGACTCACAATAATCTTATTCTGATTGGTGCAGTTAAATGAGAAACGTGTATGAACAAAGACACGCTGCCAATAACCTTGAAACAGAACTGCCGATGTGCACGTGAGTCACTGAAACAAAGTGGGGCAAAATTCTTTTCGCGACAAAATCGTGGCCCTAGATATTTTGTTCGCCACGCAGTTACTACATAGTGACCTGCGAAATTAGCTTTATTATTTGGCGACAGACTACTGTAAGGACCAATCGTTGTGGTAGCTGAGCTCCCTAGTGCTGGGGGAACGTACTGTCGGCACGGCCCGGTCACACTCAGTACTCACTCGGTACGGCCAGGACGTGTTCGCTCTGTTACAAAAACATGTTTGCGTGTTCTCGCTTCTCCACATGAATGAGTGAAGATATTTTGGTCAGCGCTTAACATCGAGGTCTTAAGCGATGGTGAGGGGTGACATGAGGTGAGTATGGAGCAGCGCCGGAATGAAAGGGCGGGGGATACAGGAGATCCCCGAGAAAACCCGCCGACCAACGACATCGTCCTGTACGATTCCCTCATGCGAAAATCCGGAGACCGACCCCGCCGGGAAACGTACCCGGATCGCCTTGGTGGGAGGCGAGAGGTCTGACCTCTTGGCCACCGCGACCCCTTCTCCCCGTGAATATCAAGCCACAGTGCATTGGGTTTCTATAGTTAATAATAGTACACGTGATACCGCTTTGTTTACTACACTGTAAGTAAGTAAACTGTAAGTAAACAGGAAAACTATCGTGTGGTCGATATCAGCATACCATATATAGAGACACTGGCAAATCTCGGGAAAAGTTGATTGTTTGCTAGGCTCCAACATGCTATGTTTAACACCGAAGGTTTTGCACTTATATTGGCTATCGTTTATTTGAAGTACCGTGTCTCTCTTCAACAGACCCAATTAGAACTGAACAGTTGGAACACAGGACGTATGTGGTTTGGTAGAAAACTGTTCGCACGTGTCACGATTGAGATACTACAGTTTATTGGAGACTATGTTAAATATTTTCGCGATTTTCCAGTGTCTCTAACCATATAGTGTGTGTTGACGGAAGCATTACTGTCGACACTTAAACAAGGATCTTCATGGATACATATCAGGAACAGTTTTATTAGTTATTCAATTAATGAAATTCGAATAAACCTCTGTTTTTTAAACATTCAGAAAATCGTGTACTGTTATTTCTCTTGGAAAAATTTGTCCTCATAGTGACAACAACTTGCAACAACATGGCCAGAACATTTTTACAATTAATCGGTTCCAGACTGCGTTTAAAAACAATATTCTTGTAAAAGCTATAAATATGAAAGAAATATGTCTTAAGATAGGGGTATTAATTTTCACATGAATTGAGTCACAGCGTGGCAGGAATAGCAGTTGATATGCGACAGTGAAAAACGTGTTCACGTAAGTTTTCCATATTTAAGAATACACTTCAAATAACATATTAACAGTTTTAAAAATTTAGCGCGCATATTAGAAACAAAATGTTGGGGTCATAAAGTTCATTAACATATTTTCAGTTATGTTATGCACCTCGTGAACATAATTGTTTGTTTCCAACACCAGCAGAAAAATACTGAAAGTAATATATTTTTCTTGTGCTCATTTAAGAACTGGGAATAAAAATGTCTGGAAGTGTATGAAAGCGTTATAAACATAAATTTTAATAATGCTGAAAGTTAACTAGTGCAAAATTTCGTCACAAAATAGTAGCCTACAATTTAGGTACAAAAATTGTGCACTTACGGACATTAATAATAAATAAAACCAGTAACAACAGTACTTATTTTGTACTTCTTCTTTACAACAACTAACATGACCAATAATCTCTCTTTCTCGACTGTGGATAACTTTATAGGGCCATCGGCAGCGTATGCGTTCCTTCATTTCCTCGTGACTCGAAACATGCGCTGTGGGTTAATGTTTTCAGGATGAACGCTACATCTCCCGTGCTGCGCGCGCATCGACTGCCCCTCCGCCTCTCTTGACATAACACCCCCGCGCTGACAGTTAAGGGCTTGTGCCCGAGTTTTTTTTTTTTTTTTTTCAGACTGGTGCCAATAACTCAAATATTTTTTAACCAAAAGTTTAAAAAAAAAAAATTGAGTCAATGTGCAATCAGACGATTCACAATACTGTGGACGCGTTTTTTTTATTAATGTATCATTCGCATTCGCCAGCAAAAAAAATAATTTCCTTCATTTTTACTTATTTTAACGACGAAAAACGTAGTACTTTGGGTAATGAAATCTAAAAAAACCGTTCAGTATAATTCTACAAAAAAATACAGCTACAAATTATAACATATACGTGTCAAAACTGTGCAGCGAAATTTTGATGTGAGCATTAGGAAGCAATAAAAAAATATTTTAGAAATCACTGCAAAACTCCGTAACAAGGCCTTAACTCAACGGTTGGCTCCTATAGCATGTCCTGTACGAATGAGAACGTAATCTGTGACGTTGGCCACGAGCTTATGTAATTTACGTGTGTGATTGCACTGTAGGAGATTGGTCAAGTTACGTAAACCATCCATTATTGGCTCGAAGCATTCTCCGCGGCTGGCAATGACAATGTTGGCCAATAGGAGACGTTGAATGAGCCTACATCCGTTTAGAATCTACAGTCTTCTGCCAAAAATAACGCGAATTATTCATGTCACATTTTATAATTTATGGCATACTAGCAGGAACTACGACCGAACAATTTTCAAATTGCACAGGTACATTTTTACTTTGAAGTCAGTTGCATTTCAAATTCTTCATTCCGCTTTAATAATTTACTAAGGGGGAAATTCCCTATGTACAATGACTGGCTGACTGACTGAATGACGGACAGACATATCAAACTGCAGTCCAAACCATTGGACCCAGAATCGTGAAAATTTTTGTGTGGTTTCCCCTCAGGTCATAGGCGAGCACTAAGAAGCGGTTTTTCGAAATTCGACCTCTAAGGGGGTGAAAAGGGGGGAAATGTATTTCCGAAGAAAAGTCGACCGACCTCGAACCCGACGGCCTATCATCGCGATTTTTACTTTAATAGTACACACATAAAAAAATGCGTATTAGTCAGTTTCAGGATTCTTCGAAATTCAACGTTTAAAGGGGTGAAAATACCCTAAATGTGTTTCCGATTGATTATCAATAGTACACACATAAAAATGCGTATTAGCTAGTTTCAGGAATCTTCAAAATTTAACATTTAAGGGGGTGAAAAGACCCTAAATGTGTTTCCGATTGATTATTGATAGCTATCGAATCCTTCGGGAATCGGGATAGAGAGTCGGTTTTCACTTAAGGCCTTGTTACGGAGTTTTGCAGTGATTTCGAAATTGTTTTTTATTGCTACTTAATACTCATATCAAAATTTCGCTGCACAGTTTTGACACTTATATGTTATAATTTGTAGCTGAATTTTTTTGTAGAATTATATTGAATTATTTTTTTTTAGATTTCATTACCCAAAGCACCACGTTTTTCGTCGTGAAAATAAGCAAAAATGAAGGAATTTTTTTTTTTTTGCTGGCGAATGGTACATTATTTTAAAAAACGCGTCCACAGCATTGTCCATCGTGTGATTGCACATTGACTCAATTTTTTTCAAAACTTTTGGTTAAAAAATATTTGAGTTATTAGCACCAGTCTGAAAAAAACTCGGGAGCAAGCCCTTGAAAAGGTTGTTTACTTGAATACCAAAAAATAAGATCCAGGTTTTTTTTTTAATTCGTCCCCCGAGCAGGAAAAGGGGAAAAAATGTTTTTTATAAATCGTCTATATCACTGGAACAAATTTGGCAATCGTCGCGATTTTTAATTCAGTTGGTTACGTATACAATTACTATGACAGTACTCCAAGACGTTTCAAAATGTGATAGTTAAGGGGGTGATAATACGAGAAATGTGTTTTCGATTATTCCGCCATATATCTGCAGAAACTATCGAGATATTTGTGCAAAAAACTGTTCAACTTTTGCGCATCAGATAACACATCATTTCCCAAAATAAAAAAAAAATTAGGCCCCATAGTTTTTGCATAATCACTTTACAAAGTCCCAAAATGGCCGTTGCGGTGTAGCCAAAATAAAAAAAAGTAATTAACTAATGAATTCAAAATTACAGGAACTGAAATTCAATGTATCAATGCATTTTATGATATGTTTGACAAAAGTTAATTTTTAATATTTCAGTAGTAGCCAACAGTCAAAGTAATGCAAATATTTACTCATTTTCATCAACGTTTAAAAAATACAAAATTATATCACTTTGTGATTACAAAAGTGTCTTGAAGTAGCTTACATCAATAAGCATCAATATGAAATATCTTGTTTCTGCAAGGTAATTAGTTTTTATTATTTTGGCTACACCGCAACAGCCATTTTGTGACTTTGATAGGTGATTGTGCTAAAATTATGGGACCTAATTTTTTTTATTTGGGGAAATGACATGATATCTGATGCATAAAAGTTGAACAGTGTTTGGTACAAATATAAAATTTTGAATTTTTACGGGTCCAACGTCCTTAACGCTTTACTGCATATCACGGACACAGACTAAATAGTAACACATATGTGAAATGACGTGGCGGCTAGTTTGATATGGGCAAACTTCGCCGCTTATTGGCTGCCCAAGGCTGTTGATACCAGCCCCATGTATGATTGACTCCTGCATGTTACGGCAGGTCTCCTATTGGCCTGGCTGCCGGCTAGCAGTGCAGCCGCCTTACGCTGATTGGCGGTAGGCGTCTCCACCATTTTGCTGGCCAGGGAAGCCATTTTGCTGGCGTGTGTGACTGAGTTCGCTGTCCTACCAGCTATTTCACTTCTGTATTACTAAATATTCTGTGTCACGGACGTGCTGAATCGCAGTAACCTTGATCTGATTGGTTCAGTCAAATGAGAGACGTCTTTCCACAAAGACACGCTGGCCAATAACAATAAAGCAAAGCTGCAGTTGTGCACACAAGTCATTGAAACAAACTGCTGCAGAAATCTTTTCACCGTCCCTAATGATAAGGTAAGTGGCTGCACAGAGGTTTTCACGTCTCTATTACTATTTCCTTTCCGTAAATAAAATAGTAGGATTACAATTTAAAGTCCCATAAATACTGCTCGACAAACCTAAGTGTGTTCTCGGAAAATATGTGAACTATAACAGCCATCCCCCTCTGACATACCTCACCCTCCTGCTCTGCTCCGTCCCACTACACACTCACAGCCAATAGCGAGCAAGTAGCCTGGCCGTCGCGGCAAGCATTACGTACAGTTCCGTCAGCTGACAAGTGACAACCAGTGTGTAGTTAGTTGTTGTCCAGGTCGTGTCGTTTTGCACCGCGCATATACAATGTTTATCACTGCACAGGCCTATTAGACCTACTACTACAGACGGTCGTTTCCATTATGAACGGAGTGTACAGAGAGGGCTCCAAGACATTCCCCTCCTCTGCTTTCACACTGTAACCTCGGAACACTAGCGCTCTTACCTCCCCTACCCGGGATTACACTTAGGTTTGTCGAGCAGTAGCGACTGCTGATTTTCGCGTAAAGAGTTTAGCTCCACGTTTGTTTGCCTTACGTACACTTCTGCAGCTGTGCTTCCTGGTCAGTGATTGGACGTTTACCTCGCACGAGTCGTGGTGTTCAACCCGCAAATCACAGACGTGTGGTGTTGCAGTAGTCTTACTGTGATTGGCCCAGTGGAATGAGAGTAGTCTGTTCATAAAGGCGCGCTACCCAGTAAACACGAAGCAGAACTGCAGGTGTGCATGTAAGGCATTGAAACAAACTCTTTTCGCGGAAATCAGCAGTCCCTAGATATAAGGAAAAGCCAGCGACCAGATACTCTACAGGCTGTGTTTGCGCTCCGTGCATAAAGGCGATACGCTTACTGACACACGAGACAGTTTAAACCTTATCGCCTGCTGTATAGGGCTCTTATGGTATTCAAAGGACAGGTACAGAAACAGGTATATATTAGTGATCGTGATATTCGTCGGCATGTGTAGTTGGTGCTAGTAGAGGAAGGATGAAGGCAGCAAGCACCACGCCGCGCCGGACAGACAGGGCAGAGTGGCTGGTGAGTCAGTAGAGTATGCCGCTAGCGAGAACATAGCGGGTGTGAGTCACACACGTATTATACCAGGTCCCGTAGTTAGCGTGGCTCTTCTCTGAGTCACTGCTACTGCTCGCAGTCACTGTTAGCAGCGCCGCAAGGTCGATAAGCTAGCTGGAGTTTGACCCTGTCTGTCTCACCTGCCAGCCCGCCTTCTTCAACTCTTCCTCTCCTTCAACCGCTGCGATACCACTTCCTGCATATATACCTACACTCTTCACTAGGCTACAACGTGCTGTGTATACACTCCAGGTTTTGCTGTGTCGTTCATTTGTAGCACTGTTTCTCTCGTCAACTGACCCAATTTAAATGTACAACTTCATCACAGAACGTGTGTGATTTGTCCAAAAACTGTTCATATGTGTCTCGATCAAGATGCTACCGTTTATTGGAGACTATAAATATTTTCACGATTTTATAGTCTCTGTAACTATTGTAACTGTAGGAGCAGCGCGGTATGTTCAACTTTTTTATAAATTCACATTTTGTCAAATGATGACACACATAATTTTAACTTTAATACCTTGTGATCACATACAGTAAATAGATTAGTGTTTTATTTTAAATTATTGCACAGTACTAAAGTCAATGCTTCCAGTGCCGTATCTAAAAGCTGTATTTCACCGTTCAGCATCCTGAGCATCCATATGTCCATACTTGCTTTGCCTATCCCTTACTATAGCTATCCCAACGTTCCCCCCCCCCTCATAAAATGTGTGTATACATGCGTACATATACACATAGTCATGAGCATTACATTACAGTATACATATCATACTATGCGAGGAGCAAACTTTCAAACCCAGACATGTCCACCTTATCCAGCTGTAGAAAAAAATGAATAAACATTATATTTTATAGCACTAACTGAGAATAAACATACCCATTTCAATAAGACACGTGTTTTATGGAGTCTGAGTTCATACTTGTATGTAAGACATCTTATTTATTTATAATGAGCATTTTACTCATTTTCTGGATTTTGGACATGTCTGGTTTTGAATGTTTCCTCCTCATACAATGTACACATGCTTGTGTACATACATGCTCGTGTGCATACATTAAAGAGCTCGCATCACTAGTCATGACGAGTTTCCCCTAATTTCTTCCTTATTAAAAATTCTAATAAGATTTATTTTAAAATATAACAATACGAGAATTCCTTATTAGTTTGCCTTGCCATCTACTACTCACATTACACATTAACAAGTAAAGCGTGGATATCACATGTTTTCAATTAACTACTAATATTCGCTCAAAATGTAGAATGCAATGCTTTTGTAAACGGACATATGACGCTTCAGTTATGATACCAAAATAATTTCTGCATAAGACGTCATGAATCCGTATACAACATACATTCTTACAACTCATACAATAAACGGATTCAATGCATACGTACACTATCAGTTACAGAAACATATAGTCAAACTGTGCCAGAGTATTACTGACGTGAAAAGAAAAATTTTGAGATACAATACCATGGTTCATTTCAAATATCAACCGAGTAGCACGTGTGTTTACCTCCGCGTGCAGGAAGAGTTGCCTACACACCAGGCCATCGTACTGTTTCAACGAACTCTCGGTGCGTTTTACAGTATTGCGGTGGGTCCCAGAGGCTTGAGACAAAAGTGTGTTTTACGCTAGTTCCGACGCTCTGCAAATTGATATGTTTTCCTGATGTAAATGAGTGCGATGTAGGAAACCTTCATTTGATCTAAGATCTAGGTTTAACGACTGTCAAGTGGGGAAAAATCTGCAATTTTATCTTTGTATCAATGAGCGTTATTCTTGTAGACGTTCCTTGCAAATACATTATCCTCCTACAAAAAAAAGAAGCTCAGCCGGTTTTCCCATAATGTCATTTCAAAGTCAAAGTTTGCATGATTTTCGTTCTTATCCACTGCGAAAAACAAGCAACAGACTGAAATAAAATAATTCACGTTAAGTGCGCCGCCTACCGCAATTTTCAACACAATTTATTTATTTTTTATTTATACCAGATTTTTTTCTTATTTTAGACACAAAACGAGACTAAATTTGGCTCTTATGAAATTTTTTATCTCTCATAGTTTTCGCGTAATGGCTTGTTAAAAGTCATATTTTGCATGTTTCCGTTTTAAGGACTACACTAAAACCAACTGACATACCAAACTAAAAAAAATCACAGTGGATAAAGACATTGCAGGCTACAATGACATGCTCATAAAAATAAAGAATAAAAATAATTTTTATTTTAAAAAAATGCTGAAACTGAAATAAAAAATTTGAAAAATACAATAACTTTTAAAATACAAATAAGTATTATTATTTATTTTTACGAGCATGACATTGTAGCCTGCAATGTCTTAATCCGCTGTGATTTTTTTTTTTTTTTTTTTTTAGTTTTGGTTCTTGTGTAGTCCTCCAAACGAAAACATGCAAAATATGATTTTAATAAGCCATTACGCGAAAACTATGAGAGATAAAAAAATTTCATAGGAGCCAAATTTAGTCACATTTCTGTCTAAAATAGGAAAAAAAAAAATATCTGGTACAAATAAAAAATAAAAAATGGCGATGAAAATTGCGGTAGACCGCGCCGTTAAAGTAAGCGTCACGTGCCATTGCTAGACGAATATAATAAAACAAAACATTGAAAGTGCTGGTTGAGACTGGACCATATAAGTGTTGTGTTACTGAACTATCGGGGCTGTTGTAAGACGGCGCAACACACGAACACACAGGCGCGGCGTATGGCGACAATACAGTAAGTGTTACGTGAGAGACAGATAACTGGCTGGGAAACTAAGATGAGATGAGAGCAGTGTCGCGTAGCTGCTCAAAGTGACTTTCATTACCTCATCTGGAAGCAGAAGGAAGCATGAATAATGGATCGAGGTCAGCACAAGCCGGCGCATTTCGCAAGTACAGGTACAGCAGAAAACAACAACCGTATTTATCATGGTTGCAAAACTAGCCGTGGCCAGAGGTCACTGATGGTCGGCTTCACACCGCCAAACTTTCCACACTCAATGCTCCGTCGACTCAGTACTGGGATAACTGACATTTACTCGAAATCACAGCATACTACCGCCCAGTGCTATATAAATAAACGTCCACTAATATAATATCTACTCGGCAAAATATTCCATCGAATTATGATGAGTAGTTTACATTTGATCGAAGATAGAGTATTCCAGACGTTAGGTCGACATCTTACCTTTCCATACCCCTTAATAACTAGGTTACCTCTGAATTGTCAACATTTAATGCAAGTTATGCGAAACAAAGCGTGTCTGGAAATTACTGAGGTAATGAATATACATATTTTGCATTATAATTTCGAACAACAATGAACCCAAATAACGTCCATACTGTTTACAAAATTATTAGTAATGTTTAAAAACGAAAATACCTTAATTTTAGCGATGACTTGAGTACACATTATGCTTGTTTTTGTAGCACGCAAAAAACGTGAAGGTACTTTCCGTAATGGATGTCGCCTTTGTTTAATATACGTTTACATGTACGTAATTAGGATCGCGGCCCATTTAGTGTTGCTGTTGTTAGACAAGGCAGCGATAAGGGTGATACAGTCACGCACAACATATGCTTCGTCGCCACTACGCACACAATAAAACAGCGTGGGAAAGTTTCGTCGTGTATGCGTGTGTGTCTGTGCGTAACAATGTATGCAACTTTTGTTTATGGAAATTTTAAATCTGAATTCTTTACAGGTCCTAGGATTGGTTTCGTAGCTACCGATTACAATATTTTAAGATATAGCTACATACATTATATATGGAGTGTCTGAGAGCTCGGAACATTGTTATTTAGAGATATTGATCCCTGTCCGCTTGTATGTACGGTTATTATCATGAATTATGTAGACCAGGTACATACCGTCGTAAAGGAGCAGATCCTCCGTTGTTATTTATCGCAAGTTAGCAACAAAGTTTAAAACAGCTCATATTTTAAATAATACTAATGAAATACTAGTTTCTGAAAGCACTATACTGAAATCTGTTGAAGAAACTATAGTTAGTTATTTTTGGCAAAGAATTATTTTACATATTTTTTTCTTCCACCATCCTGAAAACTAACAAGTTTTAACATACGAGGTTTTGCATCTTTACCAACGATGTCGTTGCTTACTTCACTTTTTGGAATCAGTATGGTGAGATGTTTTCGTTGGCACCACTGAAGTAATTCGTGTTAGATAATCACTTTTTTCTTGTAAAGTGTTTCTCTTTATAAAATAATGACGAAATTGAGGTTTGCAACAATTTTTGAAACTCAGTAAAGCTATTATGATATGTGGTTCCAAAAAAAAAATGAAGCGATGTTCACTGGAACAATAGTTATCGAGAGAAAGCTGATAAACCCAAGCTGGAAGGAATACATCTCTCTTAATGCGCATTGCGTGAAGAAAAAATATGCAGAAACGTCCCCGGTTTAAAAATTTGCTCGATTTGTAAACCAATGCATTAGAAACAAGTTTACTGTGCTTATAAAATGTATTTAGTTAACAATATTAATGAGGACTGCAAACACGCTATACTGTAGTTCAAGCTGTGCAGACCGGTTATGAGTTACCAAGTGGTCAAAAATTGTTTTCTATATTTTAAGTGCATTATATATGTTTCTGATATTTTAACAAGTAGAACTGCGAATAAAGTGTACAAATGAAAAGAAATTGCCATAAATTTAGTTTATTATATTTGACAATGCAGATACATAAATTACGCTATTCACCATTTAAATCTGTACCTTGAAATTATTGTTAGAAGCACCAGGTACACGGTAAAGAAATTCCGTTGAAATTCGTAGAGGGGTTTCTCTGTCGTTAAATTTTAAACTTTCGATCAAATTTCCAATCAAAACAGTCAAGCTACGAAGCAGTATACGTATACCAAGATTACAAAAATCTGAGAAATATTTCCACAGACGTCATACTGTGCTAAAAGTATACAAATGGCCGCCATTATGAACATATGAACAAAGGATAAACGAAATAAACCAAATGCAAGCCAGGTTACTAAGAAATGTTTGTGAACTCTGCCCAGGTGTTAAAAAGTTTTTAGCGACTCACAAATACATAGACATACAGACACACACTTAGACACATAGATAAGAAGGTGATAGTTTTACTTTTTCCTTCGCAAAACAGGTAGAAAAATATTTTTTTTAGGTACACGTTTACGAAGTTTATTTACTGAGTTGTTAAGACTTTTGAGCCACTATGGAACATTGTGAATAATATTTTATTTTTTTATTACGTAAATTTTTATTTAAGGCTACACAGGGCAAATTTTCAGAGATTAATTTTTTTTCAAATAAACATTATTTTCATATAATAATTCCTACATTGTTTTGTACTTATTATTTTGGTGGCAATAAACCTCATAGTTTTTTTCAGTTTTTAGCGCCAAAATTAAGGGAAATAATTTATTATTATTTTTTAGAACGAACAGTACACCGTTTTGCAAACGCCTACATATAATTCTGTATGGAACAACCGCCCTTAGCCTTGAATTTTTTCAAAGCAAACCCTTAAAAAGTTCTGAGTTTTTTCCACCAATGTGAAAAAAACTAACTAGAATTGCCTTAACGGTCTACAAAAATAATTTTCCAGGATTTCGTGTAGTAATAAAGACACGGAACGCTGCATGTTCCTCAGGTACTTTAAATACCCCGCAGCGAAATATCTGCTTAAAAGTGATGGTAAAATGCTTCTTCTTTCTGTTCCGCCCATTACGAAATGAGTATTATATACATAAATAGAAGAATGAAGCCCCCAACCCCTACACAAATACATTCTTAATGCAGACGAAATGTTGCACGGTTGTTAAACCAGATATGCGCCTAATGCTCTGCGCACTGTTGTAAACCGGGACATACCGCTGCCTAGGCGAAAATGTATAATTTTTATGTGTGTTGGATAAAGTGCTCGTTTTATAGACGCCACTTATGACTACATTTTCACTTGTAATTATTTTTACCTCTCATAATCTTTCCAACTATGGCTTGTCAAAATAATAATTCGCAAGCTACGAGAACACACAAATAACGAATACTGTCAACTGGGGTCAATAGGGACACTGGGGTGAATAGAGACAACATTTCAAATCAAAAGTTCCGTAAGGTTAATTCTACTACAGGTTATAAAGATCAATGTTAAAAGTTTGTCACAGGGACAATTTCTGCCGCTTGAGCGTTGGTATCGGTAATGTGTGTAAACTGACCAATCACAGAGCTTTCCTGAATTTTAAGTTCTATAAAGTTGATAATTTAAAACGCGCAATTGGTTTATTTTCACTTTAAAATTAAGTTAAACGACTTCTGTCATCTCCAAGCATATTCATATTTAATTTTACTCCAGTTTCGTATTTTTCTGGTCCCTTAACGATAGCAGCGAAACTAGCGGCAGAAATTTTCCCTGTGCCGAACTCTCCCGTATTAAAACACATTTTCTTTCCAACTTGCAGTATTAACCTTACAACGAGCCAAGCACTACACTGTCGCGCAAGATTCTCGCCTATCCGTGTTTACTGTGTTGCTTGCTCTAAGTGGTGCACATTTTATAATTTTACTGGTGGAAAGTCTGTCGTAAAGTTAAGTGTACGTCTCAATATGAGTTTCACGTACATCTGGTTCGTTCATTTTGAAGTACGGCAGTCTCGAAATGCAGTTTTGAACTATATTCGAAGGCTAAGAAACAATGTCCGAACTGTGTTTTCTTTCCGCACGTTGCCACAATGCGCACATGTGGAATAGTTTAGTACAAAAATCTGTTTACGAACACACTGCAACACATTTTAAGAGTGCGCTTGACGGCGCCATTGAGAGCGTTCAAGAGGGGGAAAATAATAATTTTATATTTGTATAAAATAGGGTTAGGTTTGTAGACATTACTTGAGAATAAATTTACCTCTTACAAAAATAGCTCAGCCAGTTTTTCCGTTATGGCATTTCTAAGTCAAAGCTTGCATATTGTTAATTCATAAAAATCTTTAAAACCAGTAAAAAACAATTAAATAAAAAAACCATCAAAAGTACGTGCCACGGTCTACGGCTCGAAACATATAAAAACCCATCATAAAATATTTTTGTATTAAAAAAAATTGCTAAAAGTAAGAAAAATAAGCAAATAATTTACTTTTTTTAATACAAAAATTTTTGTCATGGGTTTTTATATGCTTCAAGCCGTAGATCGTGACGTGTAGTTTTGATGTGATTTTTTTCCATTCCATTATGTTTACTGGTTTTCAAGTTTTGTATGAATTAAAACAAATGCAAATTTTGACTATGAAATATCATTATGAGAAAACTAGATAAGCTAATTTGTTTTTGTAAGAGGAAAATGTATTCCCAGGTAACTTCTGTAAAACCAACAATATTTCATAAAAACACAAAATTGTAATTTTTCCCCACTTAAACATGCTTAAGTCTACTTGTTACTGTTTAAGTTTACATAGGCGGTTCAGGATAACGTGAGCACTCAAAAAACCATGCTTAAGTTCTATTTTCAGCCAATTCGTATCATTCCGCGTGTAACGACCAACGACGGAGAGTTTGTAACCATTCTGGACACTTCACTTGATGTTTGCGCATATATGGTAAAGAGTGCAGTCAGTAGATATTTATACAGTTTGACAAAAAAAGTTTATTACTTACATGAAACACAATTATGTCGATTTCGGTAGCTTTTGTTTCTCTATTGTTATATTCAGAGAGGAAAATACATGGAACTACATTGCGGAATTTCGCTGCCAACCACACAAGCAGTGAGGCAACTAGAGCTAATGTTGAATTATATGCAGTAACGGTTTGTGTTATTTTTCAAAGGTTAAATTTTTAGTGCTCACTTTATTCCGAACGCCTGTAATTAGAGACAGGAAATTTCGCGAACATATTTTTGTAGCACTTTGTTTCAGTGCCTTACGTACGCACCTGCATCTCTGCTATGTGGTCAGTAGAGACATGAACTTTTCGCGAAAATAAATTTGCCTCACTTTGTGTCAGTGACTTGTGTGCACGTCTGCAGACTTGCTTCACGGTCAGAGATTGGATGTTTTGACATTCGTGTGTCGTGGGGTTTTACACGCAAATCACAGACGTGTGGTGTTACAGTAACCTTATTGTGATTGGTACAGTCAAATGAGAAACGTCAC
>PNEQ01018598.1:0-20273 GCA_003012365.1 Medauroidea extradentata | reverse complement strand
AAATCACAATCTTGATACGCTAATTCAAAACACAATCTAGATACGCTTGTTCAAAACACAATCTAGATACGCTTATTCAAAACACAATCAAGATACGCTTATTCAAAACACAATCTAGATACGCTTATTCAAAACACAATCTAGATACGCTTATTCAAAACACAATCTAGATACGCTTATTCAAAACACAATCTAGATACGCTTATTCAAAACACAATCTAGATACGCTTATTCAAAACACAATCTAGATACGCTTATTCAAAACACAATCTAGATATGCTTGTTCAAAACACAATCTAGATACGCTTATTCAAAACACAATCTAGATACGCTTGTTCAAAACACAATCTAGATATGCTTATTCAAAACACAATCTAGATACGCTTATTCAAAACACAATCTAGATACGCTTATTCAAAACACAATCTAGATACGCTTATTCAAATACAATCTAGATATGCTTATTCAAAAAACCATCTGGATATGCTTATTAAAAATACAATATAGATATGCTTATTCAAAACACAATCTAGATACGCTTATTCAAAACACAATCTAGATACGCTTATTCAAAACACAATCTAGATACGCTTATTCAAAACACAATCTAGATACGCTTATTCAAAACACAAATTATTCCAAAGGATTTATATTCTTCTAGTTTCAATTCCGATAAAAGAATTACTTAATTTTATTTGAAAATTAAAAAAATTAATAAATCTAATTCTGGCTACACTATTGACCAAGACCAGGACATTTTACAAATCAATTTGAGAAGAGTTTTCGAGTAAATATGCATGCGAGTGACAATAGCGGATGGGTGACTATTTATGAAACTCGAGCTTAAGGTGTGTGAACGCAGTACTGTGTAAGCTATCACTGGCTGTAACCGCGGCCAATGAGCAAGCAGCTGAGAAGAGAGTGTACAGAGTCCAACCGTTAAGGCCTTGAACCTATAGGACATCATAAATAAAGCGACCAAACCGCCAGGTTACTTCTATAACTGTGTAAACATGATTTTTAACTCACAGTTAAGATATTATATAAATTAATAAATAAATAAATAAATATATATATATATATATATATATATATATATATATATATATATACACGTATGTAATGCGTTTGTGTGCGTAGCGTTTGTCAAATTCTACAGAGCGTCTCTCGCTTAGATTGCAGTACAGGGTTATATGGGCATGTGCTCTCTCTTTCTAATGCACGGTAACTGCCATAAGCACTGTCCTTGTTTCGGCGCGCGCTGTTGCCAAAAATCATAAAATTTCACGTTGTATCTTTGATCTTAAAATGTTTGCCTATTATAGGGAATCGAAATACACCTCGGGTGATATATTTGATTCATCATTTACGCCATTTTAAGGGTTTGAAAAAATTAAAAAACAAATATTTCGAACTTGGTACTGTTTTCAAGCATCTTTAAATATATCGCATAATAACTTACGAATCAAAAGCAAAATACTATTCAAATTTTTATGGTGTATAATTTTATCTATCTGGACGCTAACGAAGAAATCTGAAGGCTAATTTTTTTTTTTTTTTTTTTTCATGAGTTGTACAGAACTTATTTTGTAACGTTATGTGCGCTTTCTAACAAACTGAAACATAAAAAAGTTGGTAAGTGAGAAACTTTTTTACTATTAAAGTCAGTGGGGCATGAAAGCGAGGAAGTTGTTCGTAATAAGCCAAATATATTTTTAAAAGCAACCCCACCTCAATATCTTTAGCCGTTCTCTTGTATACAGCCGTGAAATGTGTGGCGTATTATTGTCATGCCCTCGCCACGCGCTCGCCCTACAAAACTCGACAGCTGAGTGTCGCTCGAAGTGTCGGCTGAAGAGAAAAAATAAATGACTATCACGTTATGTCTGGAATGGTTAATAAATAAGATACAAGCTTCCTTCAGTCAGCAGTTTTCTTCGTACCTCAGTAGTGAAATTACTGTGTCTCGCGACCGAGTTATTTGTTGTAGACTATATGTTACTGATTTCGAAACAAAATTTAATGTTTGAAATTTTTTGTTAACATTTATTTGTATGGAAGGCAAAACAATAAAAAGTCGTAATATGGATAGGCTACGAGAAAGGGCGCGAAATATTGTAGTGATCTTATTCCAGTATTTTTCTACATGCCGCATTAAGGAAACATTAGAAGAAACGGGATGTTCCAAACAAACCATTTTCGCTAATAGGAAGAAACAATAGCAACACAGTACATCAAACATGAAAAACTGATATCATAAACGACAGATTCTAACAATAAATACATCCCGGAAAACAAATTTTTTATGGTAACTATTTTTATAATCCCAAATTAGATCAAATATAAAAATAAAATTCTCATACAGTTTGTTTATAAGGTTTTACTACGTCGTCCAATTTGTTTCCTTGACAAAAAAATTAACTGGTTTTTGTAAGTTTTTGACTGATGAAAATTCGTTATTAACTTTAGCTTTATGGATAAGTATTGAAAAACTACATAGTATATAGTAAAACAAATTTAAACAATACTGGTAGACATATCGTTTTATATATGCTCTCGTTTTGGCTTAAGATATAACTATCAAAGAAGTAGTGGAAATGAGTGACATGTATAAGTTGACATCACGGACTTAGTTCATGATCTTATAGCTAAAAAAGACAAAGGTATGGTTAGTGTCATTGTTTTCCTTGACTTGAAAAGGGCATTTCAAACAATTGATCAAATGAGGCTGTTAATGAAACTATACAGTTTAGGTATTTGTGGAGTGGTATTGAAGTAGTTGGAATGCTACTTAACAAAGAGGTATCAATGTGTTAAATGTGACAGTGAAGTTTCTGAGCCACTTTTGAATGATTTTGGTGTTCCTCAAGGATCGGTCTTGGGACCTTTGCTTTTCATCTGGTATATGATGACATTGTGTTAAGTATTAAGAATGCAACAATCAGGTTGTTTGCTGATGATACTGTTTTAGTTAGTAGTGGCACTTGTCTTGAAGATATAATTGCTATCACTAATGAAGAGTTATGCTGTATAACTCAATTAGATGAAAGTTAACAGACTTAAAGTAAATAAAAAAAAATCTAAATGTATTTTGGTGTCTAATAAGTGTGTAATAAATGATAATCAGTACATTATGTTGGAAGACCTGAAACTGGATTGGGTTGATGAAATGAAATACTTGGGGGTAGTATTGGATAAATGTTTAAATTTCAAGAGTCAAGTAGGTTATATTGTTAAAAAGGTAGGTTGAAAGGTCGGAGTGTTATACAGAATAAGTAAATATATGTCTACATTTTCTAAAAAATTAATATATAATACACTGATTGGGCCACATTTTTTGTATTGTAATTCTATACTTAGTTTAGTCATAAAAGAAGATTTGTATTTATTACAGAAGCAACAGAACAGATGTATGAGAATTGTATTAAACCAAAGAAATGATACTAGTATTGTGAATATGATTAATGAATTAAATTGGCTTACAGTTAGTGAAGAGATAGTGTTTAAGGTGCTTGTAATGTTATTTAATATGAAGAAAGGATTAGCACCTGATTACATGCTTCAACGCTGTATTACTAATAGCATGGTCCATGACTACAATACAAGAAATAAAAATAATTTATTCGTAACAAGAGGGGACTCGGCTAAAGGAAGAAAGTGTATGATGTTTAATGGGGTCAAAAAGTTTAACATGTTGCCGGAGGAGTTAAAGGAATGTAAAAACATCTCATTATTCAAGAGAAAATTTAAAAAATTGATTGTTGAAAGATTTAGGGAATAATTGATGATGTGTATTTATGTATTATGTTTAGGCTAAGATATTATTCTGTAGTAGTTCTCATATTTGCAATGTATTATTTTTTTGTATCAGTTTCAAGGAACTGGCAATTGAAAATAAATAAATAATAAAATAAAATAACCGAGCGTGGTGTAGCAGTGGTAAGACTGTCGCCCCGTATTCGGGAGGACTCGGGTTCGATACCCGGTTCCGGCTATCCTGGTGTTGGTTTTCCAGAATGTTTCGAAATCATTCCATGCGAAAGCTGGGATGGTTCCTTTCCTTCCGTGTATCTCTACCAAGGCCTTGTGCCAAATAAATAACACCCCCTTCCCCACTTTAAATGTATTCTCAGCAGACAGCAAAAGTGGAAAAAAAAAAAAAAAAAAAAAAAAAAAAAATTTCAGTTCCCATACGACATTGGTTTTGAGTGATCAATTTCATAATCTTCAACATTTCCAACCACGTTTTTGTCTTCAGACAGATGCTACAAAAATGGAAGAAATCTTTCGTTGTCAGCAGTAGCTATAATGATTAAAATATAAGTGATAATAATTATTTCTTAATGAAGTGCCCGTTACATTTTATGTAGTGAAATACTATCAGTGGAGTATGTGATTTGTTTCTTATTCTAAATTACTAGAAAATGCATTTCATTACATATTTTGAAGTGTGATGATACACAAATTGTAATATAAATTAGAATAATAAAGGATACAATATTTTAAAGTTCAAAATTCTGATGTAGTGCATCTCCCGATCTTCGTAACGTAGCTGCGATCTGGCAACAGCGCGCGCCATTAGCTCTGTACTGCAATCTATGGTTGGGACGCTCTATAAATTATAAAAGAATATTTCATCCGACCAAATATAGGACTTAACGAGCGTATTAGAGAAAACCAGCTGGCAAAAATTAACTTGTTAGAGAGCGCTAATATTTGAATACTACATTCTAAAGGAACGATATACTTACGAGGTCAGTCACATTCTTGCACTACTCTCAGCGTATTTGTGTGTGAGTCTGTGTGTGCGTAAGTGAACGTACATGTGTCTTGTAAGCGTATGCATGAATGTGTGTCCCGTAAATATTTGTTGACTCGTAGACATACATGTACTACTTAGTAACTTCAATTGAATTTTATATATTTTGTTCATATATCACATTTTTTTAATGGCAACAATTTGAAAATCATCGCCATCACTTAAATTTCAAGAATAAAATAAATAAATAAAATTATATAATCTGGTAGTTAATAATCTAAACATTGAACGCGGAAAAGATTATCATTGTAAGTAATTCAATTTACTAGAGATCAGAAAGTGGTTTAAAAATTTGTTGTCATATTTCGACCACATATTTTGTTAGTTAATCATCCAAGCTTTGCTTTAAGTAGGCAGTTTGTTTTAATATCATACCTATGAAAAATAGCATGACAGGAAAATAAATAGTTTATGGCATATTTCGAGAACTACTGAATCGTTTGCAACCAAATTTTACTTATACAAATTTTACTGCCCGTTATTTAATTTTATGTTGATATACTGCTGTAAGTTAACGATTTTAAAAAATAACATGATATAATTATTGAAAGAAATATTTCCATAACTACCACAAATATTCAAAGCAAATTTTATGTTTCGACAGTTATAATTAATTTTTTGCGTTTTAATGTAGTAGTGGTGTCAACAAAAATCTGGTTACATTTCTTGAACCACTAGACCAATTGAAACCAACATATTTATTTTGACAGTTTGTCGTCAGAGAGTTGATTTTAATGGAGTTTATGGGAATGTATGACATTTTGGAAAATGGCTAGGTATGAATAAATTTGGAATTTCATTTTGACAACGTCTTGCCAGATTGTACTTTTTTGTGTAAATTTACACCGACATTAAGGAAATATGCTCAAGCTTCCTGTCATTTATTATTTGTGGTTCTACACCATATCGTTGGCAATAAGCTAGTTTGTATAGTAACCGCTATAACCAAAGAACGTTCTGACAGAACACTCGTGAAACATAGAATGGAAGACAACACTCAGCACTGGGTAATCAGACACAACTTAATTGTGTGATCCTCAACGTGTGTTGTGCTTTACCTGGCTTCGTACAGCTAAGTGTTATCAACAAAGTAGTTCTGAAAGTACTGCGTGGCTACTTTATTCATTTCCGTGGGACGATTATGTATCACTTTTTATGGGTGCAAGGCAAATTTTGCAACTGAGTTACGTCTGGTTGCGCTGCATTGGAATTAAATACTCACGAACATGCAATAGAAGACCCGTTTAACTTGTTCTGCGCTTGCGATGCGCTGCGTCTTTTCGGTCGAGCGGTTTGTTGTACACAATCAAGCTAAAAAAACTGTTTTAGAGTATTTAAAAGTACAAGAACATTTTTCTAGCAATTTATTTTTTACTGTAGTATATAAAATCGTTTGCACAGAACAAGAACAAACTGTTAAGTTTTAAATATACTATTTCTTATGTAATCAATAATTAGGGACAGGAAAATTTCGCGTATTAACTGACCTTGTAGGCTAGCCTCCAAGAATATATATGCACTCAAGTAAACAACAGCTGTTCATTGGCTGCTCACTGATGCAGTGCTCAGACCTTCTAGGATGTGTCAAGTGAGTGCAGGGCGAAACGCGAAACCAACACAGTTTTGTTAAAAATACTTCTGCTGGGTAAGTAAGAGAGTCAACACAGATTTATGGCGAAAGATTACCGAAAATATATTCATCGTATATTAACAGAACACCAACGTCTAAAAAATGCGGGAGACAATAAAACAACGAACAAACAACTGACTATCTAAAATAAACAAGGCCACTTAGTGTCGGCAACAATTACATAAGCGCCATTGTAAAGTATGGTAATTATATAAACATTCAAACAGGCACAAAATTACAGTTGTTTGGAGTCTATATTGAGAACGTGAATTATTGAGATCCATAGAAATTTTGCTTAATCAAACATAACAGTTTTGTCACAGAAAAACAAAGAAGACGGAAGTGAAACTAGCTCGTGTTTAGCGAACTCGAGACGTATGAGCCGATAGTATGATGACATCAATTATTCAAAATATAGCTTAAAGTCGTTTTCCAATAAGCAGTTGCTAATTGGCACGTTACCGAAGGGTTCGACCAATAGATAAACTTCTAGAGATCGCAGTAGCCAATAAGACACAACAACCCGCCAACCTATAACTAGGGACATTTGATTCTCACGAAAATATTTTCACCGGTTTGCTTCATGGTTATTGGCAGTGTCTACTAGCACAAATATGTCTCTCAATTACTGTGCCAAATATAGCAAGGTTAGGCCTACCGCGACAGCACACGCGTCTATGATTTGCGGGCAGAATCCAAGGACGCCGTGAGCTGAAAACATCGGATTTCTGAAATGCTTTCAAAAGGAACTAAAACAAGCTGGTTAACAAATCTCTTCGCATAAACTAAATGTTCCTCCCTAAAACCAACCAAGTTAAGTTACTTGTCAAAGGCCCGAAACGTTACTTCTCTTCTTATGCAAATACTTTTCGTGGTTTATGTAGAACAAGCAGCATTTCGAAAACTCATGAAGTAATCTCGTAATCTTGTTACAAATTTACTGACATTGCTTGTGAGTGAAGCAAACCAAATATATACCCCAAGATTTCACCTCGTACAATCACAAATTACCCCGTTTAGCAATCTTGTTCACCACAATGAGCGTGCCGCACTGTCCTCAACGAGTAGCCAGTAAAATCCAATATCCTTCTTTGTTAAAAGCTCGAATCGTGAACGCTTTTGCATGGCTCATCAGAAAATTGCGCGAAACCAGACAACATTCGTTGCGCAACTTGCTGTCAGAAGCAGCCTTGAAATTTTTACTGCAACTTCAAATTATTCCACTAATTGAGTTCACATATCATTTCGACATTGTTGGCGTCAAAACAAAAGCTTAATTGTTACAATCAAGGAGTAATTTAGTGCGTTTTGTACTAGAACAAAGACAGCATATTTCAATCAGTAATGAATGTACCAGAAAACTTAAATTTTTACTAATCAAGTTAATCACAATGGGAACACTTAATGTAATGTAGTAGTGTAACTCGCAGTCATTATTTTACTTTACACGCGACATATTTACATTACGAGGGCTGTGTTTCTCAATAAACACTTCGCTGTAGGCAAGAGTGTGAAGTACTGAATCGTATATAACAGGATAAAATTTATCACGCATCAGGAGTTATCTGACAAAACAATTTAACTCAAGAAAATACAAAAACAAAAATGTGTTTACAGCAAAAAATACTCTCAGATATTCTCCTGCAAACAGTTCAACTTAAAAACGTCGCATTAGTTGATTGAACAATGTATTTATTCTTGGCTCGAAATAAATCCATGTCCTGGCAAGAATGCGCAACATGACTAACTGAAACACGTAACAAGTATATGTAACTCCGCAAACTTCTCAGACCTTTGAAAATGTATTGCTTTGGCAATGCATTTTTTACTCTGTATTCTTGGATCAGTTTGAAGAAAATCTTTCTTCGCTGCAGCTTGTTTTAAAAGCTGTTATAAAACGTTCTCCTTGAGATATTTCTTATTCCCTCATATTGTTTTTAAAACAACTTATCTTCCTTGTTATGCTAAGTGTTTTTCCCGTCTAGACGGAACCTCACACTACGGTCCTTCAGGAACTTCAAAAATACTTAACTGGAGTTTGGAAACAGAATCATAACCGTACAACAAGCCGTCTTTGTTTTACTCTGATGAATTTGTCAACTCCAAGTAAATTTGTTTTTGTCCAGACAAAACAATGTTGAGCCACAACTTGTCGTGTAGAAGCAATTAAAGTAAGTAATTTTAATTCAACATTGTTTCTGGGAAAGTAATGTGTATCTGGCACATTCCGCACATGTTTACAATGTCCAATATCGATGATAAAACAAAACTTTACATACTATTGTGTTATTAGTAAAGACCTGCGAATCTCGTGTTATTATCTGACAAAATGCTGAACTCCAAATTGCTGTGTGTTTATCTGACTTCTGCTGTTGGCCAGCAGTTTGACTGGATTTAGTTTCTTGGATATACTCCATTGCGAAATAGATGACCCTAAGAAAACTAAATATAATAGAAAATACATAAATAAGCAGAGAATGCTTTAGTTAACAGAATAAATACGCAACATAAAATTCCATAATTATAATCAGGTCAAATAAAACAAGTACACACAGATAATAAATGAAAATAATAAAAATGAAAATTGAAAAGAAACACCAAGACATGACCACCAAGCCATACAAACCAAGTTTGAGGTCTGCTCTGGCAAAGAAACAAACAGAAATAAATGTACGATGCACAAAATAAAATTATAAATACGACACACCAATGAGGCGAAACAAAACTTGTATTATATCAGACACGAATAAAAAACAACATATGACAAAACTTTGAGATGAAACAAATCACAGTAGTTATCCAGACAGACAGTAGAAAGACGTTTCGGGAAGTAGAATTTGTTCCCGTCATCAGATATTTACACACAGGGTCCAGGAACACGAGTGTGACTTACGAAATTGGAAAACCGTGGGTTTATATAGGGTTATGGCGGTGTGTGTTGCACGCTTGAAGGACTTTTAACAGCCTATGATGTAAGGTTGACTGTATAATGTCCAAAATACTGTAATGCGAGCACACAATGGTATAGGTCATTCGGGATAAAATTTCACTTTGGAAATCTCTAGTTAATTGTTTTCTTTCACTTAAATTGTGTACACTGTCACTTTTAAAATAAACAGAAATGTCTACGTAACAATCTAAGTGTATAGGTCGCACCATATTCAACAGTTACAATAACTAAATTTTAAAAATAATTATTTAAGAAAAAATTGCCTTCAAAAGTGCTAACTTTATCGCGAACAACATATAGACTAATAAGGCCTGCTGGCAACATCGTCACGGTACAGACTAAATAGTAATACAGACGTGGAATGACGTGGTGGCTCGTTTGATACGAGCGATCTTCCTCGCTTATTGGCTGTCGGAGGTTGTTGATACAAGTCCCGTGTATGTTTGGCTCCTGTATGTTACTGCAGGTTTCCTATTGGCTTCGCTGCCTGATAGCTGGGCAGCCACCTTACGCTGATTGTCCGTAGGCCACGGTCGTAGACGTACAGGTCTGGACACTCGCCTGTCTACCAATGTATTTTGCTTGACCCCCTTGTTGTTCGGCTGCAGTTCGTCAAGTTACAGAGAATGTTATACTTTTTGGCGCTGTATCTCGGGCGGTCGGACTCAAACTCCGTTCACTTTTTTCCATTGTTAACAATATAAAGTAAATAAAGATTGCTGGAACCATGCTTTAAAATTGTGAGCAAAAGGAGAATTCCATACATTGATAAAAAAAATACGTTTTAATAAATGGTTTATCTTAGTGGGAGGGAAGTGGGCGGAGTTTAAGCCCGACCGCTCGAATTGCAGCGCCAAAAATGTACAGCATTATCGGTAACTTGGTGAACTACAGCCAAACAACAAGAGGGTCAAGTTTCCAGGCGAGTGTCCAGACCTGTTCTTCTACGGTCGGGCCGTAGGCTTATCCGCCATGTTGCTGGCCAGGAAAGTCATTTTGTTGGCGTGTGTGACTGAGTCCGCCGTCCTACCTGCTATTTCACTTCTGTATTCCTCAATATTCTGTGGTTACGGTGTGTGTTCTGATAAGTACAGGCCAGTGAATGCTGGCCTCATGCCAATTGATGACAACATATGTGCACGTCTCTGGTGACTAATGTCTATAGGCGTGTGTATTTCGCAGATTAATCTGGCAGCAGCTTAGATTTCTCAGTCCTATATATGCGATGGCCACAACCCGGTAGTATATGATTGCCTCTCGAATTTATTCCTGATGTATTATTGACTCGCAGTCGTCAAAGATAATGACATAAAAGCTTTTGTGCAGTCATAGAAGTAATATTCAAGTAACACCTTCTAGGCGTTTAATCTAGCCCAATAATAAATACGAGAAATTCCGATATCCCTACTAATTAATTATAATTTGTACCTTCAACATAGATACTGGAAAACTATTTTCTTTAGTTACAAAACGTTTAACTTAATATTTTTCTACGTGCAGCCTTGTCTCGTTGTAAATATTTTCATGACATTTATCTCATGCCAGGATCCAGAAAACGTTTTCAACTTGAATCATTTATGAATGTCAGAATTAAGTTTCATCAGCCGAGTAACATTCTGTAAGAGATTTGTTGCTGCGACATTAATTGCGTTATTCAGAACAATAAGTGCTGTGAGCGTAATATTATGTCGTGGTGGTTGTGGTTAACTGACTGTTGAAGTGCTTTCGTTTTAGTTTTCTCCCATTGTTGTACTTTCGCAGTGCACGTAGCAGTATGTTATAACCAACGTGGTGCAGTCAAGTTAAACATAGCGTGTAAAACCTACTCAATAGCAATTTACCACGTACCCAGTGTTCCAACCGCAAAAAGTTCTATCACACCGATGAATAGAAGTGTTAAAGAAGTAGATAAGGTACTGTTTCAATCTAGAAAGGACAACCAACTGACTTACTGAAATTAAATAATTCACGCTGAAGAAAAATTCAACGGGTTTCGTCAAGACACGTATGTTTAAAAACTGCCGTATTTTAATATTTTTTTTATTTTAGAAAATTGGCCATCCTTCAACTTAAATTTAGTAAATTCTGATAACAGTTTAAGGTGATCTTATAATGAATATAAAACGTGACTAAAACTATTACCATTAATAATTAATTTCGTTGTATTTACTAAAATGTTCTCCCTCACTACACAACTAACATACTTTTTGTTAGCCACTGTATGGTAATCGCATAATTGTTAAACGGGCAATTATTATAGACTAAATTATATATCTCCTTTTTTATTTACAAAACGATTGACTGTCTCGTATCTCCCATCAATAAACAATGTAATACAATAAATTTGATAACAATGTTTTACTTCCACCAGTACTGTTTATTCATTGACACTTTCGCGGTAAAATACAGTTTTATAATAAATATATGTGTCATATCCTTCTGTAGAATGATTACCTCAGTTTCAGGTTTGGAGTAAAGGTTAGAACTTCCATTAGTTTCTCAAGAGGTTATTTTTGCCCCTCGCTAGTCGTGTGAAGGCAGAGCTGAGGCAGACTGGAAGGCAGCGAAGTGGGAAATGCAGATGCTTCAAAGGAAGGAACGCTCTTGGCTTCTTGAGCACGCCACACGATGATACGGGGAAGGGAAGGGGGCAGATCTCATTGCAAGCAGCTATCTTCACAGGGAACGTCTCTGCTTTAGAAAAAATCTCTTCCTTCGCTATTTCAAACCGGCGAGACATCAAAACGTGAATATTTTCTATCCTTAAATTATACTTCCTCGATATTCCGTTTTGAATGACAATCACATCGCTGGTATGTTTATGTAAACCCACAAGACAACTAAAAATAAGGCTAAGCTGCTGTTTACCTTCTGCCATGTTTTAATATAACTGCTATACGAGTGGTAAAAAACCCATTTATTGCTCGAAGCAAAATAATTTCTACAAATGCTACAGCAAATTACTTTCTGTTTCTCAAAATTATAAATACATTTTTACGGATGCATGTAGTGATTTTTTATAGATAAGCTAATTTCTTTAGGGTAGTTGAACTTTAAATTTGATAAATAAAAATTCAGAAATGCAATACCATACAAAACACGTGGGGTCTGAGATGAATGAAACTGGCTAAATAACTGCATGTAAGAACACGTGTATGGAGTTCCGTCGAAATAGCTATAAAAATAACTTCTTTCCTCTCCTTCCATTGCAAAGAAACACCCAGATCAGTGACAGGAAAAGATAGAAACACTTTTTTTTAACTTTACGCCATACTTTTCACAAATAATATTACATATTCACCTTCGTAAATCTCTTAGAAAAGGGACTCATATTTTTGATGGTAAATTTTACCCCAACTGGTTCTAATACCTTGCATGTACACCTGCAGCTCTGTTTCCTAGTGAGTGATTGGATCTTTTAACTGACACGTGTCTTGAGGTTCTCCTGAAAATCTTAGAGTTGCTGGTGTTTCAGTAGTATTATACAGACTGGCATAGTCAAATAAAATGCGACCCTGTAGTACACACTGCCAATAATCATGAAGCATAGCTTATATGCGTGTACGGCGTTGAAAAAACCTGGTGCGAAAGTGTTCAATGAAATCCGTGATCCCTATTCATAGGAACTAATACGATAATACTGCGAGCCAATTGTATCGCTCCACACATAAAATACGGTATATTCAATGACATCTGTACGAATGTCGCCCAATTATCTTGCATGGTTTATTACTTTCTCTCGGTAAAAAAGAGTGAGTGAGGTTTGCTCTCAAGACATTTTGTAATGCAATTTTGTATAGTCCAAGGTTTCATTCTGTGATTTATCCATGACTGTGTGGGTCACAAACGCAGTTTCGTTTTTTTTCCCCTTCGTATTCTTCCGTTATCCTCTGTATCAATTATTCTCTTCGGCCCGCACACATTTTTCTAGTACAGTTATGCTTTACCTGCGTTGAACGTGATCAGATGAATAGATAGGTCTATTACCAACGTAACGACAAATATCGGTTATATTTTTTCCACTGCTATTGTAGGATATACAGGATCACATCCTCCATACGCTGATTTTGAGACACAATATATTAGTACACTATATGCAGGAACAATGAATACACAACCTCAGGTCCTCACACAGAGACTAATGTTGAGTTAAACAAAATTTCTTGGTGCAAATTTATTGGGTATGTAAATGAGTATATAAAATATTTCCATTGCCATTTTTTTTTAAGTTCTGCTACACAGACTTGCAATAATTGGCTGTCACAAATTAATGGTGTTTGCTGTACATTGAGTTTTCGAGCCAATACCAAAGGTCGTAACATTGCCCGAAGTATCTAATCTAAGTCGTTTTTTGTTGAAAGTCGATAAGAATGAGCGCTAATGTTTGGACCATTCTTATAAGTTATATCTTATGAAAATGCAAAACGTTGAGGCTTATAGACCAACATTTTATACATACTTCCATTTTAGTTTCAGTTTTTTGTCAAGATAGTTTCATTTGCGATATTTCTACATCTTGTGCAACGTTGTTAAATATTCACGAGGCTTTCTCTGCGATAAAATCATTACAGAAATCGTAAAATATTATTGGAGTTTGTGAACTAAAGCTTGCTTGAATTAAAGTTCGGCAGGCTCACGAAAATAAACATTTGTAAATTCCAACAAGATCATTAAGGACCTGAAAATTCGCAATTTATTTTGGACGCACGCTATATTTCAAATAACCACAAGTTCGAGTCACTTTTACAGTTGGACCATGTCTTATTTGACACCTGCTGGAGGGTGCCGAAGTTGTAATAAAGAAGCAACTGAAAGTGTGCTCAGTGATGTTGGTATCACTGTGTCAGAGCAGCCAATGAGCAGCTAATGTCTACTTGAACACGCGGATATTCTTGGAAGCTTGCCTTCGGTTTATTGAACCCGTGGATTCTTACTGTTGTGAAAATAACATTTACGGTATGTTTTAACAGTAGTGTTACAAGTTATTGTTAAGTGGGGAATTCGCTCAGATGGTAGCTACTGTTGACATTGTTGGCAGTGTGGAATTCTGGATGATGTGTGTTAGTTTCAAAATACAGATGCATTACATAAGTTTTTAAACAGAAGTATATTTTAATTTTTCTAATTAGCTACACACAATGTTTCTTCTCTTCTTTTTTTAAACAATAAACAAACTATTAACAACTGCAACATAGAGAAATATATTGAGTGTAAAAATAACTTTCAACACTCCCCCGTAATTTTTACAATGTCGTAATATTTTCTTAAGTTTTTAGGATACAAGAAATGTTTTAAATTTTTCAAATTTCGTAGTGGTCAAAGTTTTTATTAGAATGTCAGCAACTTGATTTTCTGATGAACAGTATTTAACAGTTACAAGTCCTTCGGAAATTTTTTCGTTGACAAAATGGTAGCGGACATCAATGTGCTTCGATCTTTTATTAATGATCCCATTTTTTGATGTGAATAGCACTCTGGTTGTCTACATTAAGAAAGGCGTTGATTATTTTATTGAGCAATTCTCAATTAATGTCTTCAAATATAGAAGTTCCCGACAACATTCCGCAGCACTGATGAGTTCACTTTCTGCAGTAGACATAGCTACAATAGGTTGTTTTCTGGAACTCCAACAAATAGGTTCTCCACAAAACATTATGACATATCCACTTGTACTTCTACTTGTTTCTGTATCTTCTGCAAAATCTGCATCGCAAAAAGCATTCAAAGAAAGATCTTCGGTAGCTTCAAAGTTTATTCCTGAAGTTGTGTCTCCTACTAAATACTTGAAGATTCGTTTAACGTTCTTTATATCTTCAGAGTGAGGTGTTTCAACATATCGGCTTGAATAGCTCACAGCGTAAGCTATGTCTGGTCTAGTTTTACACGAAAGATACAGAATATTACCAACTGCTTCGCGATATGGATATTTTGATGTTATCTGAGTCTTTTGTTTTCCATCATATGATATTATAGGCGTTGATACTGGGTTTGCATTAGACATATTGTACTTCTCAAGAATAGAAGTGACATATTCTTTTTGATGAATTTTTAAGCGATTCCCTGTTTTTCGACTTCCAAGCCAAGAAATTTACTGGAATTTTCATGTGAAGTCATCTCAAATTCTTCTTCTAGACTCTTGATTAAGAGTTTGATTTTTATTTCATCATTGCCTATGATAAAACCGTCATCTACATGTATTGCTAATATTAAGGTTGAATCGTCATTTTTAAATATACACTTGTCAGAAACAATTTGTTGCAAACCATACTTTTTTTAAAAAATCTGTGAATCTCACGTTCTATCTGAGAGGTGCTTGTTTAAGGCCATATGCCTTTTTCAAAATCAGAATGCCTTCTTCCTCTTCAAATCCTTCTGGAGGATACATGTAGATTTCATCGTTGAGTTCTCCATACAGAAATGCTGTCTTGATGTCAAATTGTACTGTATGTTTGTATCTACATGCCAGAGCAAAAAGTACACGGAGTGCATTATTACACACCACAGGACTATATGTTTCAGGAAAATCTTCTCAATACTTTTCTTCACAGCCTCGTATAACTAATCGAGCTTTATATCTACCATTCTCTTTTTTCTTAAATACCCAGCGACTTGAAAGTGGTTTCTTTCCATTTATGTTAGATCTATCAGCTTTTTTCCAAGTTTGATTTTTAATATGTGAGTCCTTTTCTTCTTTTATTGCTTTTAACCAGTATGTTTTTTCTGGACCTGTAACAACTTCTGTGTAGGTTAACAACACATAATCACCGTAATACTTTGATGTTGTTCTGGACCGTTTCCCTCTTCCTAAGTCGTCCGTTTCACTTAGTTCTTGGATGTTTTTGTCTTCTTCAATAGTTTCTCGACTTTTTTAAGTTGAATATTTTCTTGATTTTCTTCAACTTCTTTGTCTTGAATATTTTCGTCTTGAACCTTTTTTATTATTTCTGGATTTTCATTTTGGTTTTCATTTTTACTCTGCTCTTCTGCGTCATGAAAAACTTGCTGCGTATTTAAATGTTGTTGCTTTTGAATCTTTTCAAAAAATGTGACATCTCTAGATATAATTATTCTTCTTTTATTTGAGTCCCATAGTCGATGTCCATTTGGTGAGTATCCGACCATTATCAGTTTATCGCATCTTTTTTCAAGTTTTCCTAATTTTTCAAGTTTCTTGGCGAATGCTATGGAGCCAAATAATCTTATGTTTGAAAGATCAGGCTTCTTAGTGCACCACATTTGATCCGGAGTATTTTCAACAGTTACTGATGGACTTCTGTTAGTTATGTATGCTGCTGTAAGTAAGGCTTCACTCCAGAATTCTTCAGAAAGGCCAGAATCATATAATATAGCTCTTGTCTTTTCGGTGAGTCTTCTGTTCATTCTTTCTGCTCGTCCATTAAGCTGTGGAGTTCTTGCAATAGAAAAATCTAAAACAATGCCTTTCTTAGCACATCAACATTTAAATTCGTTATTCGTATATTCTCCTCCGTTGTCACATCTATTTTTTGGAACTCTGGTGTCCCATTTGGCTTCTGCAACTTCAATCTCAAGTGGTCTCGTAGCTCTATTACGATCATTGTTGAATGGTGTTCTTGTCTGTTTTGATTTTACACATATTTCACAATTTCTGTCGAAATACACAAAATCATTTTCTTTCAGTTTGTTGTCAAAATATAATTCGTTGAGTTTTATCATATTATTTACACCAATATGACCCATTCTCCTATGCCAGATAAGGGCATCTTCATTTGTTTCCCCCAAAAATGCTTCATCAGTATTTCTCAAATGTACCTTGTACAAACCATCTTATGTTTTTAATCCATTAACGATATTCACGCCGTCTTTGTATATTGAGACTTTATTGTCAGCAAACATAATTTGACCTCCATTATCAGTAATAGTACTGACACTAGGCAAATTTTGACTTAAATCTGGAACAAAAAGAACATTTTGTAAAGAACATTCTTAGGCTACAATTTTTCCAACCCTTTCGGCCTTCATTATAGTGTCTGACTTTGCTAAGCCTATATTTCTGCAAATGTCTTTCTTATTTTTCAAAACTGTATCATTATTAATCATGTGAGTTGTGCATCCTGAATCAACAACCCACTCAGTAACATTTTTATTTAAGAAATTCTTTGAACTTTTCTGTGTTACGAACACAACATGTGATTTATTTTGCTTGTAATTATTTCTGTTTGTTCGAAAAAAACAGTTACTTCCAGGATGATTAGTCTTTTTGCAATATTTACATGGTGTGTACTGCCTTTTGTTTTTACAGTCTTTTACAACGTGACTGGTCGATTTACATACAAAACATTCGCGGGGCTGACTTGATTTAGCTTGAAGAAAATTTTTATGTTTGAATTCACTTTTAAAGGCAACAGATGGACTCTCTTCAGATCTGTTAAGAACTGTGTGCTCTTCAGAAATTAACCTTGACGTCAAGTTCGTTAAGGTTTTCTGATCTGATGGAGTTGACTCCCATGAAGTAACAAAATGACCTAGATATTTAGGTAAAGTTGCAAGAATTTTTGAAATCAAGTCATCGTCATTAAGTTTTTTATTCAAAATATTAAGCTGATATGCTAAATTTTGAAGTTTACTAATATGAGTAGCAATGTCACAACCTTCACTATATTCTGTACTGTAAAACTTTGTTAAAATATCGCTTTTTTGATACGACATGTTGCCTTCAAATATTGAGTTTAATTTTGAAAACATTTCGTAACTGGTTTCACAACTCATTACGTGCATTACACACTTTTTGTCTATGGACAAAATAACTATTTTCTGAGCTTTCGCGTCTTTTCTATGCCACTCTTTTTTTTTTTACTTCCTCTTTATCTTTTTCATTGACTACTTCTTTGCCCAAAACTATTTCATTTAAATTATGTGACTTTAAAACAACCATTATTTGGAATTTCCAAAAAGCAAAATTTGAAATTCCCTTAAGTTTTTCATTGTTTTGAATATCTTCAGTCAAAGACGTTGCCATTTTAATATTCAATTATTTCTTACCTTGAGATACTTCGCTTCAACTTCTGTATATCTGATCCTTTTTTTTAACACATACATCCAATACCTGGGCCCATAACCTGTTGAAATTGTTGGCCGTGTGGAATTCTGGATGATGTGTGTTAGTTTCAAAATACAGATGTATTATATGTTTTCAAACAGAATTAAATTTTAATTTTTCTAATTAGCTACACACAATGTTTCTTCTCTTCTTTTTTTAAAACAGTAAACAAACTATTAACAACTGCAACATAGAGAAATATATTCAGTGTAAAATTTACTTTCAACAGCTACACCATGGATTTATTTAGGGTAATTATGGTGATAATAAGGAGGTAAGTGACATAAAGACAGTTATGGTTAGTCGGGCATTTACTCTACTTGAATGGCATGTACTCTGAATACAAAGAAGGTTACTATGTGTTACATTAAATCAGGAGAAGAGCGCAATGTTATGAATTACTAATATATTAAATTTAAATGGGGAATATCAAAGGATTGCTGCCACTTAATTATATCTGATGACCTTACCGAAAACTCGATTGATGAGGTAGACGGCATGGACGGACAAGCACTCCCCCGCTGGGACTCGAACCCCGAGCCTGCTCTGAGCGGATGAGTGTTGGCCGACGACAGACCTGGTTTACTCGGTAACAAGACGTTATATTGACGTGCTTGTCCTCATTATCGCGCCACTACGAGGAGGGGGAGTTGAATTGCTGTATTGTTCGGTTTCCCAACGCTGGCCTAGTTGCAGCCCGAATCTCTCTTGCTGTCCGGCCTGCTTGACGGTCGCTACAAATCATTACAATTTGTGTAACCGATTTTGCCTTAAACATAGTACGTTGGTCAGATAACGTACATGTTTTGCTGGGTCAACAAAAATTAAACGATATTGGGTTTTTTATTAAGTTAATGGAATAGGTGACCAAATTATTTGTTTTTCACCAGAGATCAGAAATATTCGTAGGTTCACTTAACTGTAAGCTAGCCTTCAAGAATATTCATGTATGTACTGAAGCATACAGCAGCTGTTCATTGGTAACTCGCTGTCGTTGTGATAAGGGCATGCCTAGAGAGAATGATTTATCGCGGGAAAACTTGACTGTTGGCTGGGTTTCAACGAATGTTCAGTTTACCAGAAGACAACGGGCTTTCGCTTTTATGTGGAGCTGGTGCCCTATTCGGCTGATCCAATATGAATCCCGCTGTTGATATATTTTTTTTTTATGTATACTTAGAGACCCTGGGTTTTCGCGAAAAGAATTTTGCCCCACTTTGTTTCAGTGCCTTACGTATACATCTGCAATTCTGCTTCGTGGTTATTGGCAGCCGTATCTCATTTGACTGAGCCAATTACAATAGTGTTCCTGCAACAACACGCGTCTGTAATTTGTCAGTAGATTCCCAAGGCACGTGACAGTTAAAATATCAAATCGCTGACCACGAAGCAGAACTGCAGATGTGCACGTATGGCACGGAAACAAAGTGAGGCAAAATTCTTTTCGCGAATAACCAGGGTCTCTATCTATTATTGGTCTGCAGACAGCTACGTTGTGTCAGACGTATCACCTAATCATTAGGGCCACGATTTTGTCGCGAAAAGATTTTTGCCCCAATTTGTTTCAGTGACTCACGTGCACATCGGCAGTTCTGATTCAAGGTTATTGGCAGCGTGTCTTTGTTCAGACACGTTTCTCATTTGACTGCACCAATCAGAATAAGATTATTGTGAGTCTGTACGTCTATAATTTGCCAAGGCCAGTGAGAGTAAAATCATCCAACCACAGACGATGTAGCAGAGCTGCAGGTGTGCACATGACGCATCGAAACCAAATGTTGCAAAAATCTTTTCG
>PNEQ01018596.1:0-28577 GCA_003012365.1 Medauroidea extradentata | reverse complement strand
TCAATATTCAAAACCTTCGTTTGTCCTAAACTCATGTATTCTAAAGTCGTTTGTCCTAAACTCATTTGTCCTACAGTCGATTGTCCTAAACTCATTTGTCCTAAAGTCGATTGTCCTAAACTCATTTGTCCTAAAGTCATTTGTCCTAAACTCATTTGTCCTAAAGTCGTTTGTCCTAAAATAGTTTTCCCTAAAATGATGTCTTCATTCGAAACCGTCGTTTGTCCTAAACTCATTTATCCTAAAGTCATTAGTCCTAAACTCATTTGTCCTAAAGTCGTTTGTCCTAAACTCATTTATCCTAAAGTCGTTTGTCCTAAATTTAGGACAAACGACTTTAGGACAAACGAACCGTTTTATGTTTAGGACAAACGATTTTAGGACAAACGCCGCACCCCCGAATATTTTCCCAGACATCCATGGTAGCACTCCTAAACCTTTTTATAAAACAGTCAATGTATACTGAAGTTACCAGACTTGTATTGTAACAAGTGTTGAAGTTTGTATATTTACAAGACGGAAGTATGGTTACTGTCCCATACTGCGTATGGGATAACTTCCTAAACATTTTAGGAAGTTTTTTACAGTGATAGGTTACCTACAGGACACCATTTACTATTAAGAATACACAACGTCTAAGAATAGAACTAAGGCCGTGTCTCAATTCACCCTAAGAGTGTTCTTTCTTGCTCTCGCTCTAGCAAATACGACACAACTACGTCAGAGAGAGCACTGTCTGCCTGATTAAATTATTCGCCTAGAGTACGAAAAAGCGAGAGAACGAAGTTGTATACTCGCTATCGCTCTCTCGTGCTCTCTGGCGTACGCCATCTTGATGACAACAATGGCTTGAGGTTACTGAAGAATCGTACGTCATATATGGCAAATGTCAACAAATTTATACACAAATAATTATTTCTAGTGAACAATTATTTATGGCGACAATTCAAGTTAACATTTTTCACCCTGACATGCACTTAAATACACAAAATTATATATTTTGTCATCGCCTATGAACAGCTATTTCCCACTTGAAATATGACGCCGATAGGTCTCAAAATTTTTGTTTCAATTGACCACAAATGCAGTTAATGTGTTTATAACATGTATTAATAAAATGTACGCACTTGAAACATATGCATATTTTGTTTACAAATACGAGAAGGCATTGTCCCATCTGCAGAGAGCGAGAGCACCAGAGAGCAAACAAGAGCTCTCTGTTATACGAAAGTGTACTCTCTCAACAGAGTAATTTTTAAATCGAGACACAGTCCAAGAAATCAATTACTAAACAACACTGACGTAATAAATATTTGCCACAAACATATCTGCATCAACAGTAAGTTCAAAATTCAGCAGTAATTACTGCAGTATTTCTAGAGTTTGAAGTAAATATCTTATTAACAGATAAAAATCTTATTAACATAACAAAATTATGAGCAAAAAACTATATGTAACTGTAGGTGATGTGTGTGTGAAGAACATCTGCCATATTAAATGGTATAATTGTTTCACGTCTATGGTAGGTATATGAACATACTACAAGGGCACCAATTAAACAATCTCGTCTTATCTCATAGAAAACTGGATGAATCAATTACTGTCTAAATAGACAACTTATAAGAAAATAGCATGCAATTAATACTTTGCCTTAAATAGTACAGCTAAAATAGTTTTAAACATAAATTATTTCCTAAATACAAGGTGCCTACGTACCTGGTCGCGAATATCATAATAAGATTATATGTAATTTAAACATATACGTTAATATTTAATTTAAAGTTTTTTTAAATTCAAAATGTATCAATAACAGTATAGCACTTTCCACGATCTTGTGTCAAAATTTATATTTTATGGAGAGCTTTGTCGAAAAATGGCCACGAAGGAGGAATGATAATGGCTTATTTAATACATGTTACCAATTCTACCGGCAAATCAAGTTTCGTTTAAGATTGTCAAAGGGTATACCATATGTGGTAAATCTCACTAAAACCTTAATAAATTTTAATGGTCACCCAATAAAAATTGTTTTGTATCCATTTCATATTTAGGTTAAAGCACGCATAAGGCAGATTTTATTAACCTTCCAACTTTGTAGGAAATCAGTCGAAACGTTATTGAGAAAAAAAATTTTTTTTTCGTGTAGAGCAATCTTTCAAAATAGTATACAACTGTAAAGTAATTCGACCAAATACGGGCATTGTTCCAAAAATGGACACTGCAGGAATGTCGCGTAAATGACACAATGATCGCTTAGTCTCAGTATGAAACAATGATAAACCGTAAGCGGCGTGTGATGGTACCAGTAGCACCCAACAGGAAGTGCTGAGCATGTAGAAAATATACCACTGGGTTGAGGTGTATTGCGCGTCTAAGTTTCGTGACACGGTAATTTGTGTAAAATAAGTGATATTGATTATTAAAATTATATGTAAAAGTGTATATGTTGTGGCATCTATTGTACTTTAAAACAGAACGTGTGTTTAAGGTGTAGCTGTCTTGATTTAGTTGTGAAATGCATGCGTTTATGTCGGTGTTAAGAACTTCAAAACGGGCACGTTGAGTGCCCACGTAAGATACGCTGTCCCATATAAGTTACGCAGTGTCCATGTAACGTACACATCCATATTACGCATACGTACGTTGCCCAGAAATTGAGCAAACGTCCTAACTCATGCATATGACAAATTTTGCCTATGCTAGATAAGTGTATTGTGGACATTACTTTCAATCACTTTGCTCAGGTTCGAAAGAATTAAACTTCGTTGGCAGAAGTAACGAATTTTCAATATGAATAAGAAAGGTACACCACTGAATCTGGCCAAGTCACAACCATAAGTATAAGCTAGGGTGGAAACTAAAAGAGTTCCAGATGTTGCACTTGTCCATGCTGAGGGTGTGACTGTTGTCGCTTGCTCAAGTGCCACGGGACAAGCTTTTCCACGTGTTAGAAGAAGAATCATTCTTCTTCACCAGTTAGGAATGCACACAGGGTTGACTCAGATGATGCCGGTAGTGATGATGGTGATGGTATCACTTCACTAGATTTCGATTCATCACTGTGATCTCTTGAATTATAATATGACACCGATGATGTAACTCCCCCTAATCCGAGTGGAAAATTTGCACAGAGTTGGAACACATTTGAATGATAGCCAATAGTTGAGACAAAATGTCCGGTATGCCCATAAACTACAAAGCTGTCAAGAGTCATAGAATTTATTCCCAGAAACAAATGAAACGTTTGCGAATAAAGCGACAGCCACAAAAAAAAAGTGTCCGATCCTGTGAATGAAAATTGTGTTTGGTGCAAGAGAGGAAAGCGAGAAAATCATCGAGGTTGTCGACCTGGCACTAATACTTGCGCAATGAAAATAGGCAGATCAACATGACACGGTGCAAAGTTTGTTTTCGTTGGGTAAAGGCCAACAACCTGGTTTCTAATGAACATCCTAAGGGTTTTTTAATGTTCTGGTGTGCTTCTAGTAAAAAGTTAATTAGCTTTCGATCAAATTTGAGCATATAAATGTTGACTATAAATGTTTTTTTTTCTATCTTAGCGACCAAAAAAATGTTTAATTGCAGCTTAATAATTAGTTTGAGGGCACAGTTACTTTGAAATTATTAATATGTGTACATTTTGTGTTTGACTGTACTGCGCAAGGATAAAAATATATGTCCTTTACATAATTTGCATTATTTCTGTTTCCATATTATCTATAGGATATATGCACCTCTCATGATGTCATCTTCGAACACATGTATGGCTAAAAGTGGGACCAAGAAATGTTTAAATGGGACTTCATTATATTTTTGACATTATCTCCAGTAAAGGCGTCATTAGCGGTAACCTTTGCACTGACTAAATTTTCTCACTTATAACAGTCAGATTAATGCCCATATTTGGAGCCGTCCTCTTATTTTGGGCGTTTTGTTAAGGCTACAACATACTCAGTATATTACACACAAATGTTTTCCTACTCAAACATAATGTATGCGAATATTTATCAGTTCACAATGGCTACGATTGTCTGAAGGTGCCCATATTTAGTAGACCTCTCTCTCTCTGTATATATATATATATATAGTAGTTATTTTTTAACGATTCTTGCAATGGTGGAAAGATACAAACACAAAATAAGTATTTTGGACATACGCCATTGCAGTAGATGGTGTGTTACAGAAAACCATAGAATACACACATACAAACAGACAAGTAAACTAACAAAAGGACTTTGTTTGCGACAGGCAAGCAAAAATAAATATACACAATTTCGCAGTAAATAAAGTCAGAGATTTACCTGAAAATAACACAAACGAGCATCCAAGCACCAAGGAAAAAAAAACCAAGGAAAAAAAACTAAAGTTATTCCACAAAATTAATTTCGTCAGAAAGTACGAAACAACAATGAAAAAGTAATTAAAATAACAAACAGACGAAACAAAACGAACACATTGCAGTTTCCGAGACGTGACATTTGTTTTGTCGCAAGGAGACCATTGTGTTAATCTGTTTTAACATTGTCTTACTGTCCACAGTTACTGTGTGAAGAAATACTTATAAATCAACCCATAACTATGTATCGCCTTAGTGTACATAAAATTATTACCGTTAGTTTGTACTTGTCACCTGTGAATTAATATTAATTAATATTATATGACTTTGAAGTATGTGTTAATTTACATACTTGTTCATTACTTTATTCTTTGTTTTTAGATGACACTGCATATTGGCCAAAAACTTGGTTATCGGCACTATAATTCCACCCTAGTAACGATGGTGAAATGTGGTGTAATATATGCCAAAAATTAACTTGACTAGGCATTCCTGAAATAGTTACCTGCTGCCATTGTAAAGAATGGTACAACTCTGTGCAGCATCTCAAAACAAAATGATGAACGTATATGTTTGAATGCATTCATAGGACTAAATCCCACCACATTTGCTTAATATAAATTCCAATAAAGTAATTCTGTCATACCCTGTTATAAAATATCAACAACAAACAAGAAGAAAGGTTATGAACGTGTTTATTTTGTAATCATTCTACGTATGAACATCAAAATAATGTCAATTGTAGTTTAAATTACCTTCGAACTAAACACTGGTGAGAGATTAGGGAGAATGTTTGGGACGCCACTGCATTATTACGCACCCAAGGAAACCAGGAGCGCTGCAAGAAGTCAACAAAAGGAAATAATCTGGTTTTATGTATGTTAACGCATGCACAAACAATTTATCATATAAAACCCCGTAAGCAATTGTGTTCAATCACGAAAACAAATGAAAACATATATTGGGAACGAAAAAAATTAAAATACATATGAAACTGAGAAAACCCCGGACACTTAAATTAAAGAAAGCAGGCATGAGGTCAATAATACTATTATGATAAGATGACACAAAGACGACGTCATTGATAGAAGACTAGATAACCCAACGATGAAGAAACACGACACTTTTTATCCATAGGAAAGCTTGTCGCGACGTTTCGGGAGCCGATCTGCTCACGTCTTCAGGCGGGCTTAAAGCGAGGATGAAAATAATTTATACCCTCATTCCTCAGCGCAGCCAATGACCACCTATATAATTTATGATTGACGACGCAAAATACCGTACACATTGCAAGAGGTAGCCTACTGTTTCAAACAGTAAATAAAGTTTGGTTAATTTCCTATACATGAAATGGAAGTAAATAACCTATACGAGGAATTGGAATTTCACTGTACCACATTATTTAATTCACGCACATAGTTGGCATATTATCTGCACGAACTAATTTGTCACATATTTTAATTAAGATACATACCTTAGATTCAAGGGAAAATTCTTCGCCATGTTCAATCTCTTACAGTGGTTATTTGTTTTATGGCATACTGACATCTTGTATCACTCTTGTATGTCCGGAACTTCATAATACCAGTGTGACGTCTGTCCACAATATTCCTCTTATAACTTACAGTCACTATATTGCCAGAATCTTTCAAAGAAACTCGTGTGAGTTTACCAGATTTGGGACGTTATATTCCTTGTTTTATTGCGGTTAATGTCCATTGTAAAGGAATGTTAATAAGAATCAGAATTAATTTTAACTGTAGAGAATGTAAAATATTTGTCATTTCTAAGAGGCAGTTATATGAAAAAACTAATACTCTGTTTGTATCTCAGTATTTTATACTTTTTTTTGGCTAGAACATTTATGTCAGAACACACGCCGTTAATAAATAACGTGTTTTATTTCTTATAACTGATTTTAAATGTATTTTGTGAAGTCGTCAAATGTTGCAACTAAACAAAATAAACAAAATACAAGAGCGTCAGTAAAAATCTAGACAGAAAGAACGATTATTAATTGTATAATTGAACAATGGGATACTTACGCGTCGCATTAGATTATATTTATAATGCATAGTAAGTGTTTTTCTCTTCTTTTCTTTATATTTTGTAACGATGCGATCGTATCACCTGTTTCTGAAATAATATCTGGCAGTGACTTCCGAAGCTTACGTAATACTGATAGGCGCATTCTTAAATGTTTGAAAAATTTGCCACCTTAATCAAAAAAAAAAACTAGTTATTCAACGAAACGTGTTAAAACCCCTACTCGCCTTATATTTTTAATCATGCCTGGTCGATGAGAAATTATAAACACGTTAAGCCGACTAAATTTTCAATTAATATTTAATAATATAATGTATATCTTTATTTGGTTTAAATATATTATCCACTGTAAGTATTGGTGAAATATTTGCAGAAAAAACTAATTAAGTATAAAATTATATTTAACGTGTAGTACAAATCAGTTAAATCCACTTATAACCATACCTGCATTCTTGCTGATATCTTGTAAAATATCTCATAGCAGTTGTCAGACATTTAAAAGCTGCAACTTTTAAACTGTACAGTTCATGATAACAGTAGTTTATTTGCGTGTAAGTTACTTAATTATTTCTTAATATTATAAAAAATAATTTAGTGGTTATAACACTTGTTATAACTTTCACAGTGTAAATTTACTATCAATTTTTGTGTGGAGTTAATTGTGCAGTAAAGGCCTCACGATTCACACGGTAAACAATTCTTGTCATCCCTTTATATGCCTTCAAAGCTAACGTTTATGTAATTTTACTCTCACTTTGAATGATGGTCTGACACAAATAGGATGAATATAAATAAAGAACAGCTAGTACTTTGTGTTTTAATGTAGTATGTCAAAACAACATGATACTTTTACAAAAATTTCAATCACGAGCATACTACTCTACTCAGGTGCAAACCTCTCTAAAGATAATACGCTTGTGAAGTCTGTCATCATAGTGGCTAAAAATCATAAATTTAAACTCAAAAATACATAAAAATAACGCCAATAAATGTTTTAAATTTGTAATAAATCTCATTTTCATAAAGTATAGTTATTGTGTACATTGTGTCACTATTATGATTCAATAAACATACCAGTGGTATTCTAGTTACCACATTAAGCAAGAAACATATCTAAAGAGTTTGTAAGAGGTAACCCAGATAGCAAAAATGTTTGCTACAAGCGTGGTGCAAGATTGCCAAGGCAAACCAGCAATATTAGCAAGCATGGAATGACAAGCCAAAAACTTGCTGCAAGCCTACTGGAAGTTGCCTAGTTGAAACATTTCTAGCTTGCTGCAAGCTTACATACTATACTTAATTTAAACTTGTATTGCAAGTCTTGAACCTTGATAAAAGCCTACAACTAATTCAAGTGCAAGCAGTTTTCTTACCCGAACTTGTCATGCAAGCCAGCATTAAGCTTGCAGCACACATTTAAGTTAAGTTTGTACTGGAACCATAGAAATGGTTTAATATACGCTTCGTTTAGAATTAATTAGACAATTTTAAAACAGCTAGTAAAAATATTTTAGTACGCTAACGTAGCAAGTTTACAGCAGCGAATCAAATGCAAGGCTTGCAGTAAGGTAACATGCTTAGTAGGAAATCAATCCAGTAACGTAAATTATTCGACAAACAACAGCTTGAATGCTGTAACTGAGATTCGGTAGGTAGTCTACACAGTTCATTCACTTGACTGTGACATTTAATTGTATAAATACCCCCTGCAACCAAGTCGATTATCTGGGGAAGAAGAGCTTTGTGGCCACCAAAAATTATGTTGTATTTATTAACACGAAAATTGTATTTGTGTTGATCACAAAACTATTTTGCTACATCTAGAAAAGTTTTGCAGTAATTGTAAAAAGTTCTTACCGTTACAAAAACTTGGTGAATTTGAAATTGATAGAACAACTTGTCGCCACCATTAAACCGTTTATTCTAAGCGCGTTTGTTAAAATGTTCGTGTGCACTAGAATTTAAGTGTGATAGAAAACGTTTTCGACAAGTTATGTTACTTTTTAAATAATTGGTATTTGACGAAACGAATGCAATTCTTTCGCAGCAAGCTTAGAATGTACGCACCGACCAATCATTGTCGTTACATACATAAGTACTCAGATCATGAAACATAATATTTCAGAGTACATGTTACAATAAATGTATGTAATAACACATGCTAAAATTAACGCTTGTTCCGAAACTTTCATAAACGTAACTGTGGTCCAAAAAACTAAAATTTTTGGCCAAGAAAATATTACTGACTAAATGGCTTCGTGACTGTCTATAGAACCACACATTTGACATTTCCAAACCAGTTTAAAAATTATTAAAGTGTAAATTTTATAATTGCGTCATATAGATTTACAGTCGTTGGTTTTCTTCCTCTGAACTAAAATGCGATGTGAAATTTAGAAAGCACATATAGGCTACGTGCTGCTGTAAAGTAATGTGATATAATGTAGTTAATTTGGAAAACAAATAATTGTAATCTGCTGTGTTTTTCCCATGAAAACTAAAAATACTACGTTTATTGTCGCTGGGAAATTTCTAACGAAAGAAAGAATTTTAATTTCTATCTGTAGTTCAAAAAAGAATGAAAGTGTATACATGAAAAATTTTAATGCATTTTAAAAAACAATTAGATATTTAAGTTACACCTTTAAAAACTCGACAATCTTAGGTTTTATGAGGTATCGCTACAATTTGAGCTCATAAAATACATCACAATAGTGCACGTATCCAAAAATTAAAAATTATGTTAACTACATGAAGAACTATTTAATATGCAATATTAAAACTGAAGTCGACGCACTACGTACAAAGATAATTTGAACATGAGTGTAAGTGAATATGTATTCGACTGTGATTCACAAGCTCGACAACGGTGTGTTAAGAGCCGTGCGTTATTTTTAGGAAACGCTGCTGCGGTGCGAACGAGAAAAGAAGAAAGAAAACGGTCACCGGTGAATACAAATGAAGCATTGTTTGTCCCAGGGGCCGCAACGTGAGTACAGGATGGCCAGGGTGACCGAGTGATAAAATGTAAATGCGTTTCCTGTCCGCGATGCCAGACGGCCATTTGTTCGCTTCGGGACTCGTACTGGCAGCCGCTACACCGGACTGTCTGTCATCTACACCGTACCTACACATCACGTGTCTCGCACCGAACTGCTGCCACCGTTCTGATATTCAACTGTTGCTGAAGAGCGTTTTGTGGACTAGGAGTTTTCCAATAACGTGTTCATTATCCACGTCGCCGCAATAACAAAAACTAAACCTCAAACGAATTTCCGAAAAAAAAAAACCGTTATTAAATTGTTTATACTTATCAAGTTAATTGTTAATTCTAAATCCACAACTAGATCACTGTTATAACACTGTAATACACTTAATGCTCTTATGCAATAATGAAATTAACTGACTATTATTGGTTCCCTGTGATCGTATTATTCTGTGAAATATAAGCAACAGTAAAATAAGCCAGGAAAGATGATTTTACATTACGGTTTGAACATACTGTACATATACGATCACTATTTCTGCTACTGCGGAGTAATTACTGTGGTAAAATAAATACTTTTTTTCTTACTTAAACTAAAATGCTTGAAATATACTAACATAACTACTGCTAAATCACACATTCCGAGGACACACTTCTTATCATAAATGTGGTAGTGAATAATAAATCCAACCGTACACATTTTATCTATTTCTATAACTGTTACAGAATTTTCTGTACCATAAGAAAGTAAAAAAAAATATTGATAAACACTTTATAAATGTCGGTAAATTCTGTAATTATTGCATTAACGACATTTATTTGGGTGGGGGTGGAAGGTGAAGTAAGCATTCTTAAAAAAAATATATATATATATGTATCACTGATAATTAATGGTAATATCAGTTACAGTGACCACTGAATGCTTAAAAATATAACAATAAAATATAAAAGTAATCTTAAAAACTCATGATGTGACAGTGGTTGTAAGCTATTTCATTTTTATAACAAATGTCATGCATGCGGATACAAAGACATGATTTCCAATACCCGAAAAAATTCCTTCTGACTGCATGAAATTCTCTCCGATTTACACAAATTAAAACGTTTTACATAAAATTTGTTATTCTATCAAGAAACTTATATTGAATATGTAATTGTCAGAATGTTTTTCTTGTTTTATTGAATTGCTTTATTAGTACAACCTAAATGTGTTATTTTATAAGTGTCATAGGGCTCACACCTAGCAGTCACTTTAACGTGAGAATCCAATGTCCCATTGGCTTCTTCACGTCACATTTGTGGGTTATTTACATCGGGCACAAAAAATATCTTAATATGTATGTGAGAGCTTAGGCTGTCCAAAACATAATAATATGACAAACCAAGAACAAAATAAATGCTGCGTATCCAAAGTATTCTTTCGCCCCAAACAATGCATCACTTGACTCTGAAGTGGTATGTATAAATTAGTCACTGCAAGTAAACCGGTTATCTGACATAAGAAAATCTTTTTGGCAAGCATGAAATATCCTGTCAATATGCACCTCACTAGTTTTTTGTGATGTCCACAAAACTTTTTTCTACCCTTAGTAAAGTTAAGTGAATTCACAAATGTTGTAACCACTACAAAAAGGTTTTGGTGATATTAATGTTAAAAATTATTTTGTGAAGATGACTGTTGGTTTTTCAAAATAATCGTTTTTAACGAACATTAGTTCGAGCAGGAGTGCTCGGAGAATCTCAAAGTACGATAGCTCAATTACACGTATCTTTGTGACGCAATACGATACAAGCATTGGTTTGCTCACATTCAAAGAAAAAAATTGTTTTACTTTTACAAGGAGTAACCTGGAAATCTTAGCTGCCGAGATATTCTTTGTAGAACTACGAAGGTTAATCTTGTAAATAACCAAAGTGTAAATTTGTAACATTACATGTTATAACTTTTTAATTATACTTTCAATGTAAACAAATTTAAGTTTCTATTATTTTTTGTTTTTATGAATTTATCATATGGTATTTGTAAAATAATAGTTCAATTAGATTTGTATGCAAATATTTTGAGTAAATGAATTGTGGACGTATTGGGAATAGTGTATACATACTACACATTATAAACAGTATATTTTACCAACAGACGAACTCAATTTAAGCTTTCTCTCTACTTTTTTATATTTCATTCCGCTTTCTTCATTTTATAGAACGTAATTTATATGAACGTTCATTTTATCCCAGCAATTGGTATACCAAAGGCTATAAATTGCATATAATTGTATCATTTCCGACAAACCCGTAATTTTTGTTTGATTAGAAAGCTTCCCAAAAGTACTTTTGCAAAGAAAATTCTCGTAACTTTACAAATAAATAGTGTTTCACTGAAAATTCATGAAATTTTACAAATTCTAGCGAAATTTGTCAGAAACTCTTTAAAAATGTAAGGACACAAATAAGGTGGCCAATGTCTTGTCGACGGATGAGTGTGTGTCAAACATCACGACTCTAACCAGCGAGACCGCTTTTCCGCTATATTAATCACACTCAACTCCCCCTGTGCATAGAGAAAGAAAGAGCTTCGATCGTAAAACTCGACATAAAAGGGGCTGTCAAATGGAAACGGTTCAGCACGCATAAAGCTCGTGGCGTACACGTTGGTAACACTGGAGTGTGTGTGTAAATAGTACAGATATGATGGGGACCTAGAGGAGCATGTTCTTTTTTAATTAAGCGTGTAGTGAGGTGAGCAATACATGTGTTAATTTAATACAGATTATTAAATTATTGGTACCATGTTTAAAACTTTCTTGCTGGATCTCAGTTATAACTCCATGTGATTTCTGTTTTAATAAATATTTGTGGACATCGGTTAAGCTCGAATCAAGACTTCGAACAAGTGTAGTTCCGTTGACAGTCTATAAGTTTATTTAATGAGGGGACTGGTTCTATATCAAAAGATTTAAATAGTAAATGATTTTATGGTAATAAATGGCATATATTATTTTTGGTGAATTGTGTGTTTTCTTTTGACAGACCGTACCCGTAGTAAATAATGCACGTTTCCTCTTAAGTCCAACGTATTTTCATGGGTATGGTAGCCTGTAGTCCGTGGATTTATGAATTTAGTAAACTTGATTTTAACCTCTACTTTCATAAATCAATTCACAAATTGGGTAAGTGCAAGTTCTCTCGCTAGTCCTTAATGGCTTACCCTGATAAAACCGATGTTTCGACAGTAGTATTAGAACAGTGTTTTCTGTTTGAAGAAGTCATCTTAGAGGCGCGGTTTTACTAAAATAATTCGTAAGTGAAAAACACAACTACAATAAATTCTAGTGTTTTACATCTCATACTGAAAATATTATTTTGTAACTGCCAACCAGCCAATCCACACAGAGATAGCATCGAGCAAATTGTTGCAAACATAAAATGTTAGCATAATGGCATTAGACCTACCTAATTATAAATGGTGAGTAAAGGCGTTTTGCATTGGCTTAAAAACTCTGCTTTCAACTAACTCTACTAAGTAGCTTGGGGAATTTTTATGGTTTAGAAATGTGAGAATTTTGCCAACACTACATATACAGTTTCGGAATTGAATATGGATTGTGCAGGACTGTACACTCTGAACAGTGCGCTTATGAAAGCAATCCCAACCTAGCCTAGATCTATGAGTTATGTTATATCGGAACACAAATTCTGTAATACTTTAAAATAACACATGCTAACCTTCTGTTACTGACCTCGAAAACATCGTACTAATATTGTCATAGTTTTTGTCTATGAAACGATCTTACACATACAACTTTTCTACACCCGAAATATCGGTAGTTATTTGAGACATGATATCTTGCCGGTGTTTTAAAAGTATAATTAAATGTTTCAATTATTAAAATTTTTACAGGGCCATAAGCATTAAATTCAGTGAGAAAATTTAAAATGAATATCATTACTGTCTTTTTGGCTATTAGAAACAAAACTCTCTGTAAACATGTTTCCAAAGAACTTTTGTAAGAGTTACAAAAATATCAATATTACAGGAATTGCTTGGCAATACACACACACACACACACACACACACACACACATATATATATATGTAAATTTACAAAAAAAATTTTATACTTACAAACCAGTTTAGTGTATGTGCAGACTATTTTTTTATATTTTCAAATAAATACTTGTACATTTACAACGAATATTTGGAGTGACAGATCGTGTTTGTGACTACAAGAATACAGTAAATTGTCTTGTTAATGTACAGAATATTTTGTAAAATGTGAAAGCCACGTAAGGGTATTTAGTTTCACATGGACATCTCAACTCCTAGAAATGGACTCCACTAGTTCCCATACGTAGGCTAATTGGAAAAAAATTGTTGACATTCATGTTGTAGTTAATGTTTTAATATTAGTTTAGAACCTTTTTCTGGTAGAAATGCTCATTTTTACGGTGCGCTGCATCGAGCTAGATGACGCGACTCCACCACGCTGGTCTAGCATTCGGGAGGAGCTGGGTTCGGTTCTTTACTGTGACCGTACTGACTACGGTTTTCCATGTATTGCTGAAATAGCTACATGCGTATGCTGGTATGGTCCCTTACCAAATACTATGGCCAGTTCCTCTCCTAGTTCCAGCCTTCTTCAACGCTTTGTGTCACCATCTTTATTTCCCTCACTTTCGAAGAGACATAAAGCCTATCAACTATCAACAATATCATGTTGGTTACTTAGTAATATTGTCTCCATAAGGACAATGGACGACTTTAAAGGAGGCGGAGCTTCAGTCAGGTGTGGGATACAATTCTTATCTCCATGGATACCGCAGCCGAACATAACCTTCATTTAGCTGTTTGGCTTCTCGTGTCCCGGATGAGATGCACGTCAAGAAAATTGATTATTTGTTTGGAATTTGCCGTTTTTTTAAGATAAACATTAATTTTATGTACTTGCGTATCTTAACCATGAAATTGAAACTATTTTTTTACCCTTGCTTTCTGCAATTACCAACTAACAAATCAGCATGTTTGTAAACAAGCTTTGTTCCCCACCGTACGTTTCCCTTCTGTGACGTCAGGGGTCGTGTACTTCAAGTCGTCCATTGTCGTATTTTGATATAACAGACACTGCTTCGAAAAAAACAAACGCAAAATAATAAGCATTATATGTAGGGACCCTGGTTTTTCGCGAAAATAATTTTGCCTCACTTTGTTTCTCTGCCTTACGTTCACACCTGTACTTCTGCTTCGTGGTTAAAGATTGGAAATTTAACTCTCACGAGCCTTGGGATGCAACCGGCAAATCACAGACGTGTGTTGTTGCAGGAACGTTATTGTAATTGGCTCAGTCAAATTAAATACGGCTCTTTATTTAGGCACGCTACCAATAACCATGAAGCAGAACTGCAGATATGCACGTAAGGCACAGAAACGAACTGGGGCAAAAATTTTTTTCGCGAAAAATAATGTTCCCTAACTATATGTATATCAAGATGATGATATTCGGGAAGGATATATCTAAGATAAGTAACGTTAGCAAAAGTTTATGAAATGTACACCATTTTGAAAATATGAGCACGAAAAGAACAAAATAAAAAAAAGTTAATTGACAAGATACTAGATAACTTGATGAATTTCTGCAAATTTACCATACAGATATATTGTCTAATCAAAATATGTTAAAATGGCGTGCATTAAAATAGCGGAAACATGGCATAAAATGTGTAAAAGAATAGCAACACTTTACTAAGTACTGTACGTCTGCCGAATATGAAAATCTGATGGTTTCTTAGATACTTAGTGTAATCATAAATGTCCAAATAGCAACCAATTCGATTATATGGACATTGCGTGATCTACATACACATCACTTTACTAAATAACATTGTGTATATATATGTGTGTGTGTGTGTGTGTGTACCGACACTAAGAAATGGTTCGTTAATTTACCAGACTTGCTTATAGGAGCGCTAAGAAAGTAGATATGGTAGAATAGTTTCCCAGACATCAGACATCAATGGTAGCACTCCTGAACCTTTTTATGAAACAGTCAAATGTGTACTGAAGTTACCAGACTTGTATTGTAACAACTGTAAAAGTTTACATGTTTACATATTTACAAGGCGGAAGCATGGTAACCGCCCCGTACTGCGTCTGGGATAATAACTTCCTAAACCTTTAAGGAAATATTTTACAGTGGAGTTAAATGAAATTATTCTGAAATTTTAAATTTTTGTGATCCGCTGTACTCATAAATATTAAAATTGCCTCGTTTTAAATTATTGAACACGGCTTGAACCAAATTATAAATTTACGTTTTGATACCATCCTTTAAAACGGTTCTTTAGATATCACATGTTATCCAAAGTGTTCAAGTGACCACATTCATGAAAAAAACGTACACAACATAAAGAAACCATAAATTTCAAGTCACCATACTAAGCAATATTTGTGTACGACGTTTGAGGAAGTTCTGTCCACGGGTTCTACAGTTACGAATGGGAAACAGGCACTCACACATGGAGAAACGGAGAAGGCTTATCAAAATATTACAAAAACAACATTATGTCTGGCAGGTTGACATACGGCTCAACAATTATCAATGATCGCTTCATCTCAGGAAATCATAAACAAAATTTAATGCTAAAATAAAATATAAGTTACTTTGTAAAATCTTGTCACATTGGTTCATTTTAGCATTGCATTTAGTTTTTCTACTTAAAGTAACATTTCAGGTACATATTAAATTCAAGGTAACTCAAATGTTGGAAGTTTTTGCTTAATCCGTAATACAATTATTTTCTTAAAAATATTTTACCTTTATTCTTCAATAGTTTCAAATCTTTCTTTACAATAACGTTACTTAAGGAATTCGACTGAATATTAACACTTTGCCATGGATTTGTGATTCTAAATTTAAGGTAAATTATGAAAATAATAATACCAATGTTTCTTTAATTTTATATTAATGTGCTTATATTTATATGTTTACAAATGTCTTATCTTTACGAAATTTATTTTAGCCCAGATATCGCTGAACTCATTATTTCTACAGAAACACGTTAAGCAATTGTATTTTCATACAAAAGATAAAAAGTTCCACATAGTTCACAAAAAATATTCCTATATTTTTAAATGAATGCTAACTATATGCATATACCCAGCAAGTAGTAAATTATACTTTATAGATAGTAAGCATTTGTTTGCAGATTATTATCAAAAGTAAGAAGTCACGTTTTACTCAATTTAAATACGGACATTTCAGAATTATACTCAGTAGTACTTCAAATTATGCGTCTTTTGGTAAATTAACAGAGAAATTCACCTAACATTTCCCCTTATTATGTGCTGCGAATTTGAATGTTAATTTTAATAAGTTGCACATCAATTTTAAACACTCATACACTTAACATAAACAATCTCACGATTTAAACAGTTGTGGTATAAATATGAAAAAATATAAGTGCGAGTTCTATTTACATGCTCGGTTGCGTTGGTCGCCTATAAGGATTAGCACAGTCTGGCGTTAATCATGGCAGGAATGAATATCGTGTATTTTAACCACTAACTGGAAGAGACACGACTGTTGCCTATTGTAAGCAATCTTTCCCATATTTGACTGAAATAATTGAGGAATATCTCAGTGGTTAAAGACTAACATTTTTAAAATATACTTTTAAGATAGAAATAGTTTGTAATTTAATTAAACATTATTTTAAGGTAAAGTACACTTATTCCATGGTTTTTCAATCTGGTAATTGATATCGACAGTAAACCCATAAATTGAGAAAGGAGGGTTGGAAAGACAAATGTGCTCTACGGCCACTTGAAACCCCTTTGTGGGATTGGTTTCCGTGGGGTACATATATTATTTCTGCCGCCCCAAACCAACCCTATATTCTTTCTTGTAAGCTGACAGCCAGTGTAACCCCTCTTTCTAGTCACGTCCAAAATAGAAAACAACGTACTCTTAATTTACTGAATACATTAATGTAATAATATAAATAACAGCATTGCCACAATCGCATAAAACCTTCCCTGGTTTGAAGAGACAAATCTAAGCAGCCCTTCTCACCTGTTAGATCTCGTTATTACAGTTCTTGTGTTTTAATTCGTGTGAGCCAAAAATCGGGAACTCTTAGTAAATACTGACTGTTTATTCAAAAGTCCTTTGCTCTCGAAATGCATCTCGGTGCGCGACTCCTACAAAGTCAATTATTTTATTTTAATTGTTTCTTGTATCCTATCATAACTGCAACAGCTTGCCTTTTATTTGTTAACCCGGCCATTCATATTAGCTTTAAAACTGTGTGCATGTATATAATTCAATTCTCGCAAACAAGTTTTTTTTTTTTTTTGCATTTGTCACCATCGAACACACTGTTTATTCCCTGTTAGATTTAAATACTCGTATTTTTGGTAACCATACACAATCTAAGATTGTTTCAGTACAGTATTATTTTCCCCATGCTTATACACTTTACAGTTTGCATGTCTTCTTGGAACTAAAATGTACTCGTTTATTTTACTAGGTATTTTGTAGGCGTGCATTTGAAGGCGTTTAGTATTATCCTAAAGGCTTTACTTCAAACCAAAATTAGTTTTTAATTTAAGAAGATGATTTCAAGACGAGGTCATCACATATCACTGTTATTTTATTACTCGCGGCAGTTTTGCATGGAATTCTAAACCTTACAAAATAACATATTTCCTGTTTTGATTAAATAACCTACCAAACATGATATAATATGAAAAAGTCCTTTAACTCGTTTTCCCTGCACTATCTTAACCTGCATACGTAGCTCTATATTTTCTTCAAATCTATTACGGTTTCCTTGTAAAACCGTTCATATTTCATCGTTAAGCCACAACATTTTCCTTATATAAGAGTAGTATATATATTTTTAATTGCACTATTTTGCAGCAGAAAGACAATAAGCCATATAAACCACATTTCGAAGTAATGCAATTCCATTCAACTGTATTTTTGTTAACTACAATTTGAATCAGTCGTTTGAGAAACACAATAAGCTAGTTGGCTACCAAACTGAGTTGTGAGTGTGATAATATTGTTCAGACGTGCATACATGTACCGTAAGCGGGGCTGGTTTTGGATACGTTGGGTAACAATGGGACACATTTATAGCATGTTTATTTTCCATAATTGTATACTGTGAGTAAATACTAATTAAACAAAAATTGGATATTTATTATTCGGAATTTATCGCATTTAATTTCTTTATTCAGGACTACCAAAAAAATTAGTCACAAAGTCACTCAACCTGTCCAAAGTCACTCACACTTACGATAACATAAAAAAACACCTTATACGACTTTTGTGAGTGTAGCAAGGCACTCAACTATGAGTTCATTTGAGAAATGCTAATGTTTGTACAAAATGACACCCGCAACTCATTTTGGTAGACAATTTACTTATGTTGTTTCTCAAATGACTGATTCAATTATGAGGATACTGACAAGTGTTGCGCATCGTCACATAAATCTAAACGTTCCTGATGGTGTCATGATTTGTGGACGGCGATTGTAAGCAAATGTAAATAACAGAGACAGTGCCAAATCTACAAACAATTTTCAAAGCGACTTTCAGACGAACATGGAAACAAAGCCTACCATTGAAGCCTCTCTATCACTACGCAACACACAGTTGGCTTTGGAGAAATAATGTCGAAGTATACGAGGAGATATTGTCAACTTCAAGCCAAGAGATCTTGAAATCTCTTCAGGGGTCAACGATGACAAACATTTCAGCATGATCACGATACTCGTGGAGTAAATCATAGCAGCATATCTCAGCAACGATGCTCGTCGATCTGTTAATCACAGTTACGCTAGGCATCACAGTCAGCATAATTGCAGCTACTGGCCGAACACTCGTAACTTAGCTAGGAATGCGTGACAAAAAGGGCCGCCTGGCATCTGTTTCAGCCGATCAAACTAATAAAGTGGCTTTGTAAATGGTATAAGCTAATTTTGCTAGAAATCGGTGAGACAAAATGTAGCGGGTTTCTGTGAAAATTCTATTAAATGTGTTACACAATGTGTCGCAATGCAAACCAAATATTCGTTGACGGAATTTATTTAATATTTTATGTGAACCCATGGATGCATACCGAAAAACGTAATTATTGTTACGATACATATATTTGCAATTGCAAATGCATGTGACATTAATAAATGTATACCCGTTCCAAACGTTAAACAAGTTATAACACGAGGTATTTTAAGGTGGGAATGCCTTTCCTTCTTAGTTAAATTGGCTTTTATGTTAGGGGTGAATATGACCGAATAACTAAGGTACCTTTCATATTCTGCAAGGGTAACCCTCGTAGTATTTTATAATATTTTGTCGTTTTATTTTCGTTAAATTATTTTATTTCAAACTATTTTATATGCTATGTTAAGCTACAAACAATATTCGAAAATACTTCTTCAGTTTGGACGAACATCTTCTAGAACAGCCTTTTAATATTCCTTGATGGTAAAAGAAACAGTCAAGTCGTCAATACGGAAATGAGTTGGCGGGGACAACATCGTATTGTTCCTCAGTCATTACGACTTGTTGCTAACGCAATGCCTGGAAGGTTTACAAAAATTCCAGAGATTTTTTTTTTTTCATTTTATCAACTATCGATATAGGAGAATCGCTTTATTTGTTTTATAACCTCACTGTACGACTGCATAGAGTCTGAAATGTTTTCAAAACTTAGTCTTAAAAATATGTAATATCTTTCCACTAACGTGAAAAAAGAAAGACTACAGAGTAGAGGTATAAATTAGCATTAAATTGTAAACTTATGGAATTGGGCGGCTACAAAAAAATACTCACCTTCAATAATACAACTATTTAACTTGTTTAATCTTCTCTCGTAAGGCGTAACTCTAAAGTAGCATCTTCAAGACAAATCCAACATGGTTTACTGCATTATTTAGGGTACCACTATCCAAGTTATTTATATCAATTACAGTATGCATTACTGCTGTCATAAACTGAATTGAGTTTTTTTAAATTTGTATTCCTTAATTACATCCTACTATTTAATTACATAATCAGTTCTTAGTAGTCGTGTTTTTATCGCAAAAATCAGTTTACAATTCGTATAAATCATTTATAAATTTTTTTCTACAAATGCGTCGATCTTCATTCTTACAAAATCAAGTTGTCCTCTCTTCCCGCCCTAGTTCAACCTTCACATCAGTCCCTCAAACGAACCAGAATTCACAAACTCTTGCCCCTCCATGACTCACAACGCGATTACGAAAACCACGTTGGATCTTCTCGATAGAGTAGACATTATTCTAAAATCGGGCAAGAACGTCATGCAATAAAATTGTACCGGCCCGCACGATCTCTAAATATTGAACTGTGTCTCGTCGCCGGATAGAGTACACGTCGTTTTGCCTAAAATCGTTTTGCCTAAAGCTTAGGCGAAACGACTTTAGGCAAAACGACTTTAGGCAAAACGACTTTTAGGCAAAATGACTTTAGACAAAACGAATTTAGGCAAAACGACTTCAGACAAAATACTTGTAGACAAAACGACTTTGGCAAAACGAGGTTTTATGATTTTAACACATGTGTTCTCACTTTAGGCGAAACGATTTTAGGCAAAACGACTTTAAGCAAAACGACTTTAGGCTAAATGAGGGTTAAGGGAAATTATTTTAGGCAAAACGATTTTCTTGGTACGTAATTGAGGTGCTTGGATTTTAGGCGAAACGACTTTTAGGCACAACGACTTTAGGCAAAACGACTTTAAGCAAAACGACTTTAGGCAAAAAGAGTTTAGGCAAAACGAGTTTAGGCAAAATGAGTTTAGGCACAACGATTTTAGGCATAATGATTTTAGGCAAAACGACTTTTAGGCAAAATGACTTTAGGCAAAACGAGTTTAGGCAAATCGAAGGTAGAAAATCACGTCTAGGCAAAACGATTTTAGGCAAAACGACGTGCTCCCGCCGGATCCACTGAGGTCTACCTTGGTCCCTAGCGGGGTGAACATCCGCCAGCAGACGATATACAAGATAGCGCGCGTAAAAAGTAAACAAACATAGATTCTCACATGTGTGCACAAAATAAAATATGTTGTAAGGAGTTTTGAATGTGTATTCACGAAAATTCGATGTTGTACTGTAGTATTTTTGTTGGACGAGAAATCTGGAGGAGTTAACTAATTGAAAATGTCGCCACAATAACATAATCCAGATATGGAATAAATTATATAATTAATAATTAAGTTACTATGCCTTCTAAACTGATACAGTGTTAACATTTTGAGTTTATTAAAACCCTCAGTTAATGTGAAGAAAACAGCTGTTCTGTTTCAGAGAACGTTATTCACTTTGCAAGGTATAGGTAAGCAAATATTTGGGAGTTTGCTTTAGCATTTTTGTATAGTATACATTACTAGTTTGCAATAGTAATGCTATATACGTAAACTGTATCAGTATAAATTATATTATTCACTATTATAATCTGGTCTAACAACATAAGGCTGCCAGTTCGAGGACTGAAAATGCCGCATCTGCAGATTTTGAAGCATTTTTTTGGAAAAGGCCGCCAAAATATTACTCCTAGGATTTATGTCCGCTCGGAAGAAACCGTTAAACATCCAACGAATGAGTAGGTCCAGTCACGTGACCAACACTACCGAGTAGATTATACCTACTACGTTTTCAGAAGCGCCTGTAGTCGCATACCCGTCCTTCGCCGTTTTTTTTAATCTTATTCTGATTACCGCTAAGCTGCTCTCTCAACTCTCCACCATCTCACACACGTAAGATATTCCATCCTTCGTTCATCTAACCAGGTTGCCGAACAATTGCAGTCCACTTGGGCTAATGCCACATCTTTAAAAGGGTTGGAGCGTGCGCTAAAGCATACAATTTTCGTTAAAATTATTTTCACACTTATCATCGTAAAAATCAAGGCTTGACCATTTCTAGGTGATAATTTTGTACGCCTTCATACATTACTACGTAGTTACAAACTTTGTTATATCTGGAGCGCTAACGGCAGATAAGTAGCTACCAGAAGTTTCGCGAAAATGTTTTTGCATCATCTTTAGGGACACTGAAAAATCGCAAAAATATTTAACATAGTCTCCAATAAACTGCAGTATCTCAATATTGACTCGTGTGAACAGTTTTTTTTTGGCAAATCACACACGTTCTGTGTTTAAACTGCACAGTTATAAATGGGTCTGTTGAAGAGGGGGATAGTGCTTCATATATAGGTGCAAAACCTTTATAGCATGTTCGAGCCTACACTCTTAAAACATTTTAACATATACAAAGATTTTCTTTGTTCTTTTACAAATACTTGTAAAAGTACAAGGATTTTTTCTTGTGAATAATTAGTTTATTAAGTTATAAAGGTAAACATTGTGATACTACGAAGTAATTATTTGTACCTACATGCAAATAGTTCCTCTACTATAAACATTTTTTTTTTTTTTGTAAAATATGACAAGGCACTTCTTAGCAGTTGTACAAACTTTCGTAAATGTAGAAAAATGTTTCCTACGAAGACATTAGTTTCGTACGTTAAAAGGATATTGTGTGCAAAATAAAATTTAGAAAAAATATGTAGTCTACCAAAGTTACAGGTTCACCGGAAATTACTTATGCAAAGATTACAACCTCTGGAAAGCATTTCTCTGGAATAAATTATATTTTTATATTACTTACGTGTTTTAAAAGAAAAAATATTACTAAACCGTACATTTAATGTATACAAATAAATTAAAAAAAAACAAATTGGTACGTGAGTCACAGTGGCCTAAGGGTAAGATGCGTGGAAACTAAGCGCGGAGAGTTATTCGAAACATAACTCTTTCAATTGTTTTTTTAATTTTTTAAATAATTTTTTAAACGTCGTTTATTCAAATGTTATTTGATAAATAAGTTTATTTTTGTTTATGAAGTACAATGGGCATTTAAATATACCTCTTTACTTATTGAAAGTACAAATACAATGCTATTCCTTGTACTTTTACAAACATATTATTTGTATTATATCACAAGGACAACCATTGTAGTTTTACAAGAAATTTCTTTGGCAACTGGGTTTCCAAAGATTTTCTTTGTAAAAGTACAAACAAATTTTTAAAGTGCAGCAAACAATCAACTTCCCGCGATTCATCAGTGTATCTAATCATATTTTCCAGTGTCTTACGCGCACACCCTGCAGGATTATTTGCAAGACACTTATACGTCTATGATTTGCGGATATAACTCCAAGACGCCGGGAGTTGTAATATGCAATCACTAGCCATAAGAAGCTGAGCTGCAGGTGAGCTCCTACGGCACCGAAACAAGTTGATGCTAACATAGTTTCGCGAAAACTCCTTCTCCAGACAGATAATTTTTTTTAATTCTCTCGTTTGTACTCCAGAAATAAGAATCACTGTGACTGTATTATAATGTATGAAGGAGTTCAAAAGTATCATCTACGAATTGTCGAGCCTTTATTTTCTATATATAATAAGTGAGAAATAATTTTTTGACGAAAATTGTAAAATTCAGTGCTTTGCCTCCATTCCCCGTAATAGTCATCAGGATTTAGTTTAGAGAATTTTCCGCACTTCCAGAACCACTGACAAGAGGACGTAACTGGATGATCGCTAATGACAGACCTTGATCTTCTAACATTCTTGGGTTGCGCAAACTGCGAGGATACCAGTGTATTTGCACAGGGGGTGCAGATAGTGAAAATTACAGACTGTCAATAATTATTCATGTCATTTAACTAACTCCATAATCTGTAAGGTTTTCACATATGGTTGAAGATGTTTGCTCCTTTCACATAAATAAGAATGTTGGCGTATAAAGTTGCTGCCTCCTCACGTGGTGCTGTAACATACGTATAAGCGAAGCAGACGTGCACCGAGACATTGCTAGTAGGTTTCTTGCATAGATTATCGACCTCTAAATACACAAGCTACCTCGCGTCACGATAATACAACATCGACAACGAATTAATTATGTTATTATGTGATAGAAGCTATACGAAACGTAAACCATCCCATTGAAATTCTTGACGAAGATTCTTAGTAAGACGTTCGTACAGAGACAGTTTTTACCATACAAAATCAACGGAAGTCATATTTCCCGGGCTTATTCGTACGGACGAAAAAAACCGGACACATCCAAATCATATTACTGGTTTAGGATTAATAAACGTGTACTCGTGTACGTCCTCAATTTCATTCAAAGTCATCCAACATTGATGGCGTAATTGTATGCAGGTGTGCAAAGCACGCATTTTCCACGTAAACGAGATACGTACTTCATCTTATGTGAGTAAGTAAAGAATTTCACCAAGGAATTTTCTCGAATGTTTTAACTCGTGACCGCTCCACAAGAGCATTAATAAACAAGGAACATAGGAAGTTAACGCCTAGAGCCAATAAATGATAAGTCAATGCGAAAAATAGTGAGTAGATTTGGTATCAGGGAATAATACACCGATACAGATTACGTTGTAGTAGAAGGTTACAAAGTCAGTAAAAAAAAGACCGAAGTTCTTGTCGCCATAAAAGGCAAAGAGCTACAAATGTGCACAATTGCCACCTGATGACTGCAGCAGTATCAGTTCACACACTGACGCATCAGAAAGAACAGTGCAGTACAAAAGTGACCCAAATTTTGTACATGATAACTGACTTTTGAATGAATTTGGCGCATTTCTTTATAAACATGAATACATTTTGAAGAACTTCCTAACTAGTCACAAAGTTTCATGGCTCACCTTTCAAATACAAGAGAACTACTAAAATCCATTAAAGGCACAACACTAATACGCACACGGGAGGCAAAGAAAAATTAATTTAATAGTGAAATTTCTGGGGTTTTACGTTCCAGAAGATGACTCTGTGGAGGAGAGACGATTAAAACACCACATCAAAATGAGCGAAATCCTTCAGTCCAGACGAAAAATCATTTTCTGAAACGGGACAACACTACTGTAAAATATTTCCACCTTCTAGTTCGTCGTGAGGAACACCAACACTTCGATATCCGAGATATCATAGCTAAACTGGGTACAAGTACGAGTCTAAATATATAAACTCCAGACTTGCACAGTTGCAGCGAGTGCACAGTAGAAGATACAGCAGCAAAACAAAATGCACAAGAAAACTTGCAAAAGCTTCGAATAATTTTCATAGTCCGTGTGTCAAACAAATTGTCGGTATAATTTGGGAAGACCAGACGAAACTTAAAGAACTAGAATACTGATTCATGAGGAACACAGACTCGTGTCTATGGTTCATTCGATTTTCAATAATTCATTAATACAGCAGAATAGTTAAATTTTTAAATTTGGTACCTATCTTCTTTCTTGTAACTATTCAACATTTTGAGCAATTTTTAAAATGCTAAGAGTTGAGCAGTATGGTATTGGTATTACTGCCATTTACCAAAAGAAAAAGCTTTTAGCACAAACAATTACAAATAACAAGTAAAGTCAATAAAATTAACCTCAGGTAAAAAATCATCCGGGTCGGAGCCTTCTAGTCTGAGAAATTAACTATTATTTATAATGACACAGTGTCCCAGTACTTCAGACAGAGTAGAATGGTAAGCTTAGAATGTTACTTGTATATTACTGTAAAATTGTAGCAGTTATTTTACATTATCTGTCTCCTGAATTGTGTTTTATTTTAACTACATCACTTTTAGTATTTTTATTTAAGTAAGGTACATGCACCAAATATGGCCTGTTCTCCTAATATGGCCTAGTATCGATAACTCCTACTAGTTCAAAAATATCGCTAGATGTCACCTCCACACAGAAGAAACACCCGAGTGATTTACGCAAAAGGCAACGGATAGCGCCACCAGCATAACCGCTCGCCACAGAACTCTTTGATGTTGTGTTGTGATGTTGAAAGACGAAATCTTCTTATTTTATGACGTGACGCAAATACTTATTACTCTACACAGGTAAGTTGGATTAAATTGAACTGCGTCATATTATTTACAGAATTTCTTGCCCATTGTAATCGTATAATGAGAGTTCTCGTAAATGTTATTACAATTACGTTTCACCGTGTTTATTTCATACACTACTATGGACCATATTAAGATCATGTATTAAGAACAAACATCATGTATAACCATTATTTGCAATGTATTCATTTGTATGAATTCCTGTGTGTTGCAGGCGATGGGTCCCCGTCTTAAGCATGGCCAATTGACAGAAGAAAACTTGAAGCAAACTGTAGAAGCTGTCAAGTTGAAAACACTGTCAACTTATGCAGCAGCAGAGAGATTTGGTGTTCCACGTTGAACTTTACGTCGCCATGTGAAAGAAGGAAAAACATTCAAATCAAAACTTGGTAGGAAAAGCGTTCTGACCCTTGTTCAAGAGCAGGAGTTGTGTAATCGCATAATAAAGTTGGCAGATACTGGATACCCATTAACAGGAAAAGCTATCCGGCTATGTGTCTTTCGATATTGTGAATCAAATAATATTACAAACACATTTTCTCTTCACAAAGGGCTTGCTGGGCGGAAATGACTAAAGGGGTTTCTGACGAGAAATTCAAATGTTTCTAAGTGTACTGCTCATAACCTCAACTCAGCACGTGTACAGAAAGTCAACAGGTTCATTGTGACCGACTATTAAAAAAAAAAAAAAATTAATGATCTGCTTCTGTCTAAAAACCTTATGGGGAAACCCGAGAGTGTATACAATGTTGACGAAAAGGGGTGTCGTTTGAGTGTACACAAGCAACCTTCAGTGTATTTTAAAACTGGAACGAAACGGGTGCACATTGTTGCTAAAGAACATGGAGAAAGTGTTTCCATTGTTTCTTGTGGCAATGCACTGGGATCTGCTGTGCCTCCCATGATCCTAGCCAGAGTATGTAGACAATTTACCACCTAGTTCTGTCTGCCAGACGACTCCCCGAGGAAGTATGACAACGAAGTCATTTGTGAACTGGATCCATCATTTCAGTAGATTCAAAACACCTGGACCATCCATTTTGATGCTTGATGGAGCCAAAAGCCATTTAGATTATGAAATCGTGGATGTGGCTCAGCAGTATGACATAACACTTTTCTGTCTGCCAGCAAACACGACCCATGGATAAGTCTGTGTTCAGAGTCTTCGAGCATTATTGGGATGGAGCTGTGTTGTACTGGAGTAATCATGGTAACAGGGCAATCACAAAACAACGATTTGGAACACTGTTCAGTGGAGTGTGGGACAAATGCATGACTCCATCAAACATAAAATCTGGTTTCAGAGCCACTGGCATTTATCCATTCAACCAAAATGTTCTGCCTGACGAAGCATATGCACCTAGCACTGTCACTGAAAATAACATCCAATTTGAAGGAAACAGCTGCACTGAGCCAACTCATGTTGGCGTATTGCAAAACAATTGAGGAGTTTTCCGGAAGATGGGCACATAGAACTATATGCCCTTTTTCGGGAAATCGTTTAAAATTAACCGCCATATTGTGTAGCATGTTCTCTCAAAAGTTTGATTATGTATTCCAACAACAGATGTCAGGACAATACATTGTTGGTAGAGACACATGTGCCCTTTTTCGGGAAACCGGATTAATTTTACATTCATATTGTGTATAATGTTGCCTCCAACATTAGAAGACAGGAGTGCATTTTTTTGTAGTGAAACCTCTGCACACATCAATATCTATGGATTGGATTCATTGTTTTGTTTACATACCAGTGAATTTGTTACGCTAGCCTTCTAGCATTTCAACGACAAAGAAAACAAAAAATGGACACGAAAACAGGCAGAAAAAGGACACATTATTGCAACAATAATAAAAAGAAAGAAGAAAAGAAGAGGAAACGTTCCATGGGTGAAAATTATACAACGTGTAGTGGAAAATCAATTGAGGCAAAACATTTCTCAGTGGTGGATCGGTGTTGTCAACACAACTGCTGCAAGATGGTAACAGTTGGTAAGCAAAAAGAGCTATATGATATTTGTTATAGTGAACAAGGAAAAGAATTGCGAGATTCATTTCTTAGCCATTGTATGATGAAGAAACCTACTCCACATAACCCCAAAATTTTACAAAATCCTAAGAAGTCAAGAAATAATATTTGGGAGTATTTCATTCCAATAGATGGCTCCAAGTTGAATGTCTGTCGCACAGTTTTGTTAAAACTGTATCATGTATCTGTAAAAAGACTTAGGGTCATTCAAGCAAAG
>PNEQ01018595.1:0-28577 GCA_003012365.1 Medauroidea extradentata | reverse complement strand
TAGATATAAAAGCTGTAGAAGTCATTAAAGTCTCAAAACCACAATACCTTATACATTCAATACATAGACAATTAAAACTTACATTCTTCCTGGCACGTGGTAACTATGGTCATAGAATAGTAAATACCTAGGTTAATTGACAAATAAATTGAAATTTATACGCATCTGTAACATTGGACAAAATGCTATGTTACATTATGCTTGTTAAAAATAGTTGTAGTTGTGCAGGTTGTGTAAGAAAAGGGAAGGGTTTTGTTACGTAACATTCAAACAACAGACAAGCAGCTGACTTTCAATGTCAAGCATGTCCACAAAAAAGCGAAAATCAGTTAAACATACATTGTTCATTTAACTTTGATGAGTTACATACGAGTCAGATTTACTCAGAATATTGCATGAAGCATATTAAATATGCGGTTATACCTCAAATTCTATATACATTTCGCTACAGTACAGACCTTGCGATTTAGCAATTAGCTTATAATTACGCCGCAATTTGTGTGGCAAAATTTTTTATATTTATAATTTGCCCGACAAATTGCGACCTAACTATACATTACTAACTCAGTTACCAAGTTTGTACTGCGCCACAAAGTAGATATAATTTGCTGTGTAGTCGCCGATTTAACCTTTTTATTCTCAGAATTCCAATAAAGCGAAAAATAATAAAGTTCAAAATGGCGATTGAAACCGGGCCTTAAAGCCATGTGAAGGACACAGATCAGGAAATGGTAACCACGTATGTATCACAATTGAGTTGCGTACAAGTAAAGTTAAGATAAAACGTTCATATAAACTTTGATTAATATCGTTATTGCTTACAATTTATGTTTTTAGTTACAATATTATGCAACCGATGCAAAATAAGCAACTACACAAGAAAAAATACGAATATTTAATTGTTCTAGTCAACTATGACTGCAAGGCTTACTATAGAATCAATACTGCAGTGTGCTGTCATTTGTGGTCATAATGCTTAATCTGTCGTATTGGAATATAAAGTATGAAATTACTATTAGGTTCCTGTATAAAACGCAAATATTTCACAAATGTCGTTGTACCATTGTTTTTTAACATGCCCTTCATATACGTCCATAGAACCTATTCTTTTGAAACTAGATTTAAGCGTATTTTTATTAACGTACGGAATATGATATTAACATATTTAATGTTAATTACTACAATTTAACAGTTAAAATGCCAAAAATGTTAAACCATCCATATTTAATTTCATTAGTATTGCAACATATAAGTTTTTGGAAGTTTTCTCCTCAATTGCATACAGATGGAGGCATCGTAGGAAGCAAGTAGATACAAAAGTAAGTAGCAAGAAGGAGGTTATGAAACTGTGGAAAGAAAGAGTTTTAGGAAGGTATTGCAATATAAACGTGGATGTGGTTGGTTACAATTTATTTGCGAGGGATAGTGGTACGGTTCAGATGTGGTCCACTAAATTTTTCAGAAAGTGTGTTAGTAAGGAGTCTATTTCTGTACTGAAGTTAAGGAAAAAATATTAAATGCTAGTCTGGTAATTCATAATACTTAGAGATGATGGTTTACCGCGAGAAAACTTGACTGTTTACTGGGTTTCAACATATGTTCAGGTTACGTGTACGAGGAGCTGATACCCTACTGTACTGAGTCGATAAGATTCCCGCTATTGTAATATTTAGATGCCTGTTATTGGGCTGCATGCAACTACGTTGTATACGTAGGGCCCGGTAGTTTTCGCGAAAATATTTTTGCACCACTTTGTTTCAGTGTCTTACGTGCGCACCTGAATCTCTGCTATGTTGTCAGAGATTGGATGCCGTAACATACAACGTCTGGAGGTAAAACCCGCAAATCACAGACGTGTTGTGTCACAGTTATCCATGTACTGATTGGCACAGTCAAATGAACAATGACTCTGCACAATAATCATGAAGTTGAGCTGCAGGTGTGCACGTAAGCTTTCAAGTTTATGTTGGCACAAAACATTTTCACGATATACCATCATCTCTAATAATACTTTATAATTTTCAATAAGATTGTAGGTTTTCAAATTAAGAAGTAAAACATATTATCGATTTATCGTATTTGATAAAAGAGCTCTGATGACGGAGCTTACGATATTACGTTTAATTGACAGAACCACTAAATGTTGGTGAAAATAAATGTGCACCAACTTGGTTCAGTGGCTTACATCTGCATCTCTCATTCATGGTCAGTGATTTGATGTTTTTAACTCGCATTGTCTTGTAATTCTACACGCAAGTGACAGACATGTTATGTCGCTGAAACCTGTGGCGAAGCTTGAAGTGTTCTAGTGCAAGCGGTGATTAGCAGTGACTATACAGAACCCTCAGTTGCCTGTGCAACCATTTGACTAGTAACGGCAGATATACTCCTCAGCCAATAGTATGTAAGAGGCGAGGAACTAGTTCTCAGTAATACTCCTAGGTCTCAGCAACACAACAGTCACCTGCTGAAAGCATATAGTCGGGTCATACTGCTTGCCTTGGAACACGTCCATGCTTCGCCACTATGTGTTCTCATTGGCGCAATTGAATGAGCGACGCCGCTGCTCTACGCACACGATGCTAATAATCATTAAGGTAAGGTTCGACAGCGAGGTCATCAGAGACAGTGACACACAACTTGGTACAATGACAGGAGCTAGGAAAGGAGTCGGCCATGGCCTTTGTTAAGACACCATCCCAGCATTGAAAACTGAAGTCAGGATAGCCGGAGCTGGAGATCAAACCCGGATCCTCCCGAATGCGAGTCCAACATGTTACCATATCGCCACCTCGCTCGATATTCAATTATTAGAGCCACGGTTTTGTCGCGAAAAAAATTTCGCATCACTTTGTTTCAATGTTTTACGTGCACGTCACGGTTATTGACATCGTGTCTTTGTTCAGAAACGTCTCCCATTGGACTGCACCTATAAGAGTAAGGAATTTGTGACAGCATACGTCTGTGGATTGCCAGTGGAATCCCAAGACATGAGAGAGTTAAAACATCCAAACACTGACCATGAAGCACAGCTGCAGATGATCACACAAGGCACTGAAACAAATTGTTGTTTATAAAAAAAACACTGGCTCAATTAATTGGTTTTAAGCGCGCCAACATAACGATACACAATAAAATTCGAATACAGGTTAATTGTTGTAAAACACGTACAATGTTTTCAAAATGTTTGCCCTTTTATTTGAAGGCAAGTTGAGAAATACGAAAAACATGTCCTATTTCGCAACCTTTACGATTAAAGGAAGGTGGCTTGACTGTGAAAGGAGGAGCTTAAGGCGCATACACCACTGTTGGGCTGAAACTGTCGTTTTAAATATGTTTTAGACAATGACTTAAAGTGTTTGGGTGGCTGTAGCCAGATGTAGGCACTTTATACTGAACCCAGTTAAACTTTAAGGGCTTGGACCCGAGTTTCTCGGCTTTCGAGAGAATTTTTTTTTTTTTTTAATCCATACAAGAGTTAATATCGTAAAATTGCTTCGTAACGTTTTTGAAAATTGGTTTTACTATGTAATGTAATTTTTCGAGACAAACTGTATGATGAGTATATATAATTTAGCAATTAAAATGAAAGTTCGTTAATTAACTAATTAGCAACAATTTTGCAGAATTCTGACTCGACAAAATTAGAGTATGCAGTTTAAATCAGTCATAACAAAGTTACGAAGCGATTTCGCGATATCCGCTCCCATTTATGTTTTAAAAAATAATTGTCGTTAAATGCGAAGAAACTCGGGCCCATGCCCTTAAGGGTGGGGGTTACGGTTAATTGAAATATGTTAATCTAATTACGGAGGCCTTACTGTACTCAGTTTAGCTACAGAATACTACAAGGTCATATCACATAATTTAGATAGGAGGTGAGTGGCTGTTTTGTTAGTTATGTTTATACTCTACTAAATGTTGGGCGACCCTTAGACCTCACCGTTAGCATGATGCCGGAGGCTGATGATGAATGTTCTCGGCTATCGACGGACGGCAGCACGTCGTGGGTCTCGACCCAGGACTATCCTGGCGAGGTGATGACGGCTGGAAGGTTTGAGGGAGACAGACCTCGATTCCACCGATACTTTGCATTACATTGCCACACTTCAGCGCGGGTGGGGAGAATCACTGAGGTCCTTGTCTTGTGCAACCACTGACCTGATTGCACTGCCGTCGTCGCTAGCCCGTCCTACAGGCGAGGCTCTTGCTAATCATAACAATACTAGCTTACCCGGCGAATTTTGTTCCGCCTTAGAGGCAATAAATGAGCAGACTTTTGATTTTATCAAGGTCAATTTTTTTATTTTGATAATTAATGTTTATTAAAAAATCAAGTATTTTAATGATTCTTTATTGGCCATGTAAACGAACGGCTAGAGTTATAAATATTGTAACTAACACGACTTTATTATATACATAGATATATATTTATATATAAACTCTGTTCCGCCTTAGAGGCAATAAATAAGCAGATTTTGGATTAAGTATTTTAATGATTCTTTATTTTTCATGTATCTTGGTGCATAGATTACACTCTTCATTTGTTTTATTATCAGGCGCAAGAACAAACAACCCGTGAACATGCTTTGTCGGGAACGATTCAATCTTCTTGGTCGCGGCATTGTCAAAGAGAATACAAATTACTGATAATTGATTTCTGACAAAATTTATAATTATCAAATTTTCATAAAAAGTATCCTATGTCCTTTTCCTGGTTCTAAGCTACCTCCCCACCAATTTTCAGCCAAAACTGTTCAGCCGTTCTTGAGTTATAAATAGTGTAACTAATACGACTTTATTATATATATATAGATGGAATAAAGCATTTCTGAAAGAGGGATTTTTGCTGTATCTTTATTATTTTTTTTTTTGTGCACGGATATATTAAATATTTAGGATTCTTAAGTGGATGAAAGAAGAAAAATTAATAAACCTTCACAATTCTTCTGAATGTTTCTAATCACGATGATATGCTTGAAAATAAACGACAGTTACTATCAATTAATATAAAACGGAAAAACATGATTACATTATATAAATACATTTATTATTTAAGTGATCGTTCACTGCCTCCCCTGACTTTACGATGCAAGGAAAAATAAATTCTTCCTCAGCCTCGAATGATTGACGTTAAGGGTAACTCCATTAAATTTAAATTTTGAGGTTTGGAAATAAATCGATACGACGGATACATGAGCAGAATGAAAGGGCAGAAACAGGAAATTGTCAGTAAACATCTGTGGCTTTAGAAGCAACATAAATTAACTTGCAAGAAATTAAAAATTTTGAAGGAAGATAAGGCATTATTGGAGAAATGTTATACCTCAAGGTCACCCAAGGACAAGTTCAAGTTAGCGGCCTGGGAACAATGATGTCACGATGTGTCACTAAGGGTTTCGCTACTGCGAAATTATAATTTGTTTGAAACACAAGTCATCTCGTTATATATATATATATATATATATATATATATATATATATATATATATATACTATTTTTTACGTGTTAATGTAAATATATATGTAAGTATGTATACACAAGTAATATAAAATTACGAAATAATTGCTACGGAAACTTTTAAGCTATGTCTTCGACCATGGCCATCTTTAGTAGCACGCCGGAGTCTTGAATGTGGCAACACTGCATCGGGGGCCTGCTGTCTGTCACTTCTTGACTGCCCTAGTCTCTGTAGCGTGTCTAGATGCAGTGACGTTTACACGTCTGCACAGGCTAGGGCTACCAATGAGCGACCGGCAGTAGGCTTCCGATGCAGCGTTACCACATTTAAGACTCCGGCCTTCTATTAAAGACGGTCGTGCTTCGACGCATTTTTGTTCACTTCTCTGTGTAATATTATATCGTCGGCTTAATGCTACAACTAGTTAACTAGGTAGCTGGAGGTATCCAACTATAACACTGAAAATTGCTTTTGTCATACAAATAGTTATTTTTTTTAATGCAAATTTGTTTTGCATCAATACTCCTAATTAACAGTTTTATAAATATATATATATATCAAAAGGAACAATCGTAAGGGTAGTGTAAACATCTGCAGATAACTTAATCTTGGAAAATTTAAGTTACCCAGTTTTTGCGCTAAGCTGACGATATTATATGCAGCATGACTGATTATTGTGAACATCCGTTTTAGTAACAAACCAAGCAATGTGTCGTAATGGTGAATCTACAGACTCTAAAAGAACACGGGTTCGGATACCGGTTCATGTATTCATCTGTGTCGTCCACGGTTGCTGAAGTCAACCTGAACGAATACTGGGATTCTTTACAACTGTTTAACAATGTTGATCATTTTCTCTTTTCTTGTCTACTCCACCGAATAGTACCCCGAGTAGCAAACACAACCATTTTCCAGTTGGCCAATTGTTGGCAGAGACGGCAAACGTTTGCTAGTATGGTCACAAAATATTTAGGAATACAGAAGTAAAATATCTGGTAGAACGGCAAACTTAGTCACACCCGCCAGCGAAATTGGCGATCCTGGCTAGCAACATTGCGAAAACACCTACCACCTATCAGCATAAGGCGGCTGGCCTGCTAACCGGCAGTCAGGCCAATAGGAATCCTGCCGTAACAAGCAGGAGCCAAACAAACACGGGGTTGGTATCAACAAGCCTTGGACAGCCAATAAGCGGCAATGTTGCTCACATCAAATGAGCCGAAACGTGATTTCCCGTCTGTGTTACTAGTTAGTCTGTGGTATGATCTTCCAATTTTACTGAATTGGTTGTTGATAAGGCCACTTCAGTGAATGTGTTTGTATGTACAACTGAAGTAATTTTAACGTGAACCACTTAATTATAAATTGTATATATATATATATATTTCAATAAACGGTCCTTAAGTAATCCCCAAGCATATGATTTTAATAAGTATGTGTATGGTATCACTTCGGCGAAAAAATCTGAATGTGTAATTATTTTTGTGTATGTTGACTCATTTGACAAGAGTGATATATGTTTTGACAGTTTGAGGTCATCATATGGTCAGCACAGAATGTTCTGGTCGAGCATCACAAACAGTTGGCACGGACATAAATATATTTAGGCTGCTTTTACAAGTTAATTTTAGTTTTAGATGTGGATCTACTGAGGTTGTATCTGTGTAGCCAAAGTGCCAATGTTACGCTTAAGACATATATCGCATGGAAAAAGCGAATGTATCACATTTTGAAAGGAACATATGTAGTCTTAATCACAACAGTTATCACGCATCATTGATATGATGACATATACCGAAACTTTTTGGGGCCAACAGGTCATTGAAAACACTGTAGTTTCTTGCAATGTATCGTTGTGTTCTAATATTGTATATTATTGTGGGTTTTATTTAAATGGTTCCTCATAAGTTATTATTAATTTGGGGGGTTTCAATCATAGATGGTAGCTACGCTGTGGGTTTATTTAGATATTATTTAGGGTTGAATGACTTAAAAACCTCTATGGATAAGCGGCCATTTACTCTACTAGAATGGCAGGACTTTACGTGCACTTCGGCAGGTCTGCCTCACGATTTTTGGCAGCGTGTCTTTGTGAAGTGACGTCAGTCATTTGATTGCCCCGAACTGAGTAAGGTTACTTTGACACTCACTATAATTAAAGACGGGAAAAACTCGCGGGTTCTCTCACCTGTATGCTAGTCTCCAAGAATATACGTGTATTCAAGCAGACAACAGCTTTGTATTAGCTGCTCGCTGACACTGTGAAATGGGCCCGCATTTAGTTTCATTATTATTGGCCCATCGACTTCAAAATAGTGCAAATAAGTCGACGGCCAATTGTGAAAGTTGTACGAACTTACAGCTGTTGGAATTCTAGCTTGTGCCTGGAGGAAAACGCGAATTTTTTTTAGATCTTTAACTATTTCCGGGTTTAAGTCCTAGACAAGCGAGAGTTAAAACTTGCAATTAATGGCCAATGAGAGCTGGCGATGTTCTCAAAGGTAAGTACAGGATTCAATCACTTGTATGCTAAAATCCATTGTACTATGTATACTCAAGCCCCGTGTATTTGTTCATTGTCTGCTGTTCCACTGAAGGTCGTAGAAGAACAGGTCTGGACACACGCCTGGAAACTTGACCCCCTTGTTGTTTGACTGCAGTTCACCAAGTTACCGAGAATATTGTGTTTTATTGGCGCTGATGTTACGGCGGTCGGACTAAACTCCGCCCACTTCCTTCCCACTAAGATAAACAATTTTTCAAAACGTATTTTTTTTTATCAATTTATGAAATATTTCCTTCGCTCATTAATTTAAGAAAAGGCTCCAGCAATCTTTATTTACTTTATAAATTAAACAATTGAAATAAGTAGGCGGAGTTTGAGTCCGACCGCCCGAATTACAGCGCCAAAAAGTACGACATTCTCGGTAACTTGATGAACTACAGCCAAACAACAAGGGGTTAAGCAAAATACATTGGTAGATAGGCGAGTGTTCAAACCTGTTCTTCTACGACCGTGGTAGCAATTAATGGATAGAGACGGGAAAAATTCGCGGATTAAATTACCGTTAGGCTAGCCTGCAAGAATACTTGTGAAGTGACGGAGACAGTAGATGATTATTTGCTACTTGCCGTTAAAGTGACATAGTTCTGTATTAGTTGCATTTCCATTATTGGCTCAGAGAATTCCAGGAGGTATCAAATAAGTCAAAAGCCAATTGCGAAAGTGACACAAAATATTGGAATTTTAGCTTGTGCCCAAATGAAATCGCGAATTTTTCATGTCGGAGCTTGAGTATGCATATGATACTGCATTCTAGCATGCAGGTCATAGAATTCGTGAAATTTTCCTGTTCCTACTCATAAGGCATGAAAACCAAATGGTGAAAAAATATTTTCGGCACAAAATCTTGGCTGTGCTATTAATCCTCTCAGTCAATCTTCTGCGCGTTCAAATTAGGCAGCGCGCTAAAACCAATTAAATTACAACCGCAAATTGAGCCTATTACTGCAGTCCGAATTTTTTTTCTGGTACGCCGAGCAAGAGCTGTGGATTGTCGCGCAGGATGATAATTGTCGCGGGAAAACCAGCTCCTTCCACGTGCAACACGCCGTGACAGTAGAATACTCCATCTCGGCTGTAGCAAATTACCGCTCCCGTCCGCAGACATGTTTCGTTAGCAGCTTATTTGCCGCATGAAGAGGCATGAATTCTATCATCCATTTTCAACATTCCTAATACCGAAAAAGGGCGGAGGAGAATAAATATAAAAAAGTACGTCGTGCCCCGAGTCGGAATAGTCATTGCTGCAGAGGAGAAAGCCCGCCTCCAAATTGAATGCGGCGTGGCCAATGGGAGGCGTGGATCTTGAGGCGTCAGTGGGATGAGGGAACACAGAACGACGGGGTGTTGGTTTTGGCGGTGATGCGTACTTGTTAAGTCTAGGGGAGGGGAAGGAGGCACGTGTGGTCCATTACGTCCTTTTTTGAGCGACGACCAAGCTGGGTTCCTCCCCTACCCCTCGTTGCAGCATCCCTGGTCCAGCACCTCCCCCTCCTCCAGAGAACTCTTCTCCACCGAGATGACTCGCCAGTTCTCGCAATGAGCTCGGTGTTTCGCGGTGCATGGCCTCCGGTTCACAGAAATCTCCCCGAGTCTGGTCGCAACGTCTGTATGCTCTGGAGGACCACATCTAGCCTGACCGGGCGAGCTCGCGATTCTCTGTGTTCGCCCTTCTCCCACGGTGGCAATGCCACCACCATCTCAGCCGATAACATGTGCTGATATATCAAGACTTCGTGGCAGGGAACTGAAAAAGCAGTCTTAACAGCATAATACCTATGGACAAGGAATATTTCAGATCAACGCATGAGCAATTACTTTTTTTTACTGAACACGGTATATTTTGCTTTGTGAAATTGAACGACGATTACGTTATATACGGTTTAACTCTAACATACCAATGAAAATAACGTCCAGTACTGACGTTCCAGAATTATTTTTCGGCCAGTAAAATAAAATAAAAAAATAAAATAATGTCTAACACACGCACACACATACACGCAGATGTACACATATATGTTTCTGTATTTATGTGTACATACACACATATGCATACATACATACACACACACTCGCACTTCCAGTACAACAGTGATACATCTAAGAAATTCGCTATTTATAGTTTAGTAGTCTGTATTGACATGTCTTTTAGTGGTGTTCCATGTAGCATTACCACACTTATTTAGCGATACAGGGTTCCTATGTGTTTGAGATAATTTATTTTTAATTGTTATGCATTAATATAAATACACGTATTTATAGTATTTTATTATGAAACAATTAACTATCGTAATATCACATTAATGGTAAAGAAGAAATTTGTGTTGATTGTCTTGCAGCATCAAAGGCGTATTATGTCTACAGCGAAAATTTGTAATGCCAGAATTTTTGTATTGAAACTTCAGGTATTCAGGAACCAATATTTGAGATCAATATTTTTCGCGTTTTGTCATTATTGATGTATAGAGGTGTTATATATATATATATATATATATATATATATATATATATATATATATATATATATATGTCTGTGTGTGTGTATGTGTACACAATAAATTTTTTTTAGCTAAATGACGTTTAAACATTTACACTTAAAGAAATTAGTAAAATAAAAACTACACAAAAAACGAGAAACATGTTAACTCATATGGTGTAAAGGGTTGCCGCCAATGGTAAGTAGCTGAGATTGTACTGTAAAGAGCACGATGTAATGTCTATACAGGTCGTTTAACACATTAGAATTTCATGTATACAGTAATCAAAATCGTTATTTCACCGTTAGACATAGCCACAAATATGAAACCAGCATCCCAGCCCAGTCAACGACACGGCAATTGAAACACAGATTTTCGACTGTTTTAAGCGAATGCTTGTAAACCCATTACAAAGCAATATATAATATAGATAAATTATTTTTAATTATTTTTAAAGATTAATGCAAGCAACGTTTCCAAGTAAAACCAGGTTCGGGGCCTAGTTACAATTTTTATGCACAATAATGCTGCTGCAGGAACATCTTCAAACTGGCACATAAATTACGCTTGTAAGTAAATTACTAATAGAGCCACTATTTTATGGCGATAATAATTTTACGCCATTTGTTTCAGTGCCTGACGTGCACATCTGCAGCGCTGCTTCTTGGTCAGTGAATGTGTGATGTGAAAGAGAACACACATCGCAAAACCGTTGCATAGAAATGTTAGATATTGTTTGTACAATGGAGCCTAATTTTTTTTTCAAAAATTATTCTGCATAATTTTGGCTAATTATCGAATTAATTTAATTTTCTCAAAGTCAATAATTAGCTCAAATTATAAAAACTTAATTTGCGTTCTGTTTTGAGCACAGGTTAGAATTTAAACAAGTGTAAGTTAACGTTTTTTTTCAACAGTTCCTCGACTCATTTGACATACCCTGAAGGACTCTTAACCAATAATAAAGCATCAAATTAAATGGAGACCCAATAATTAGAGCCACGATTTTATGGCGAAAAGATTTTTGCAACATTTGGTTTCGATGCGTCATGTGCATACCTGCAGCTCTGCTATACCGTCTGTGATTGGATGATTTTACTTTCACTGGCTTTGGCAAATTGTAGACGTACAGACTCACAATAATCTTATTCTGATTGGTGCAGTCAAATGAGAAACGTGTCTGAACATAGACACGCTGCCAATAACCTTGAAACAGAACTGCCAATGTGCACGTGAGTCACTGAAACAAAGTGGGGCAAAAATCTTTTCGCGACAAAATCATGGCCCTACCAATAATGTGGAATCACTGAAATTACGAACAGTTAACGAACAGATGTTGTCTGCATAAGAACATGAATATTCTTGCAGGCTAGCCTACCCGTCAGTGAACCCGCGGATTTCTCCGTTCTCTAAGTATATATAATTAGTATGTGTATATATATATAGTATAAACAATTTCCAACATTTCTATGTAACTATTTTGCGATATCTGGTCGCTTTCAGGATTTAAACAATTAAACGTGCAAAACCAGCATAAATAGGGACCCGCGGCCTTAATTTATTGTTATGGTTTGATTATCACCTTGTAATAACCCAGGCAGGTTGGTTGTGGGCGTGGTCACGACAGTGAGGTCACCACCTCGGGCAGCATCGTGGCGTCCTGTTGGTCACGAGGCGGCAGACAGCCTCCTCTCCGCCTTTTGTGCTTCATAAATAATCGCCATGTGTTATAAACTTGTCCCCGTTTATCGCCTCTTGTGACGGAAGTACGTTGGGGCGTGTTTTAACGTCCTCGAGGCTGCAGACATTCCACCATCGCTGTGTTTAGTAACTTGCCCCTGATATTCGGCGACCTTCAACACTGCATCTTACGAATACGCTCCGGTCTCGTGCCAGAACAATATGTGCACGTAAGGCATTGAAACAAGTTGCTGCAAAAATCTTTCCACCCGAAATGAATGACTGAAATTATCACTTGCCCAGTCTTTCGGGTAATTCGAAAACCAATTACCGGGGAAAGGAAAATACGGCAAGTTCACTGAACTACATGTTAGATTCCACCGTACTATACGTATATACTAAAGCTCCGTTTATTCGTCCTTTGTCTGTTGTTAGCTACTGAATATAATAACAGATTTCCGCGAAATGCTTCTCTCAATAAATGACAGGTAGAGATAATAGTTTATCGTGGGAATACATGACTGTTTGCTGGATTTCAACAAACGTTCAGCTTATTAGATTATTACATGTTTTTCTCTTGTACGTGAAGCTGTTGTCCTATTTGACTGAACCAATAATAATTCCGCTATTGTAATATTTGATGTCAATTGCTGGTTTGCAGACAGCTGCGTTGTGTCAGACGTATATCACCCAATCATATATGTTGCAAGAAACTATAGCGTTTTCAAGGGTTCGTTAGCCCAAAACATATTCGCGATATACCATCATTAAAGGTACGTAAATTTCGCAGATACATTCCAGGTCAGGTTGAACGCCAATTATGTATACTTCACTGTAATGTCTGTGACTTGCTGGCGTCTGTTACGAAACACGTTTGACTACTGCAAGCCAGTAGTAAATAAGGAAATAACGTGAAATGCTATCGCTTGCTACCGCTTGTATCGTTATAAGCCAATAGATAATCGATTGTGGCCAGTGGGTGTATAGGACTGACAAGTCTAGGCTGCTGCCAGATGAATCCGCGAAATGTACGTACCTCTAACCATCATCCCTAATGATAGGATGATTTTAACTCTCAGAGGCTTGGAGTTCTTCCCTCTAGTCACAGACGTGTGGTGTCGGAGTAACATTATTCTCATTGGCACAGTCGAATGAGCAAGGCAGCTGTGCAACCAACATCTTGCCAATAGCAATAAAACAGAGTCACAGAATATTTAGGAATACCGAAGTGAAATAGCCGGTAGAATAGCGAACTCAGTCACACACGCCAGCAAAATGGCTTCCCTGGCCAGCAACTACCAATCAGCGTAAGGAGGCTGCCCTGCTAGCCGACAGCCAGGCAAATTTGAAACCTGCCGTAACATGCAGGAGCCAAACATACACGGGGCTGGTATCATCAGTCTCGGGAGGCCAATAAGCGGCGAAGTTCGCGCGTATAAAATGGGCCGGCACATAATTTCACGTCTATATTGCTGTATAGTCTGTGCCAGAGTTGCAGATATGTAGGTAAGACATTGGAATAAATTCTAAATTCTTTTCACCAAAAATCACTGGCTGTACTATTTTTGCAGGGAAGTTTATTGCGATTTTTTCTCCCTCTCCCTCTCTCTGATTATATTATATTACACGCCCAATAAACAAATATTCGAACTCGTGTAAATGTGTTGGTTAAGTTAAGAGGGATTTACGTCTCGTCGACCGCGAGGTTATTACAGCCGGTAACACACAACTTGGTACAATGACAAGATCTAAGAAAGGAGTCGGCCATGGACTTTGTTAAGGAATTACCCCAGCATTCGCCTGGAACGATTTCCGGAAACCATGGAAAACCGAAATCAGGATGGTCGGAGTCGGGGATCGAACCCGGGTGTTCCTGAATGCGAGTCCAACATATGTACAGGTGTCGGTTGCTGGTATATTCTGTTTCATATAAGTTTGGTTAAAATTTACAGCTACTTATGGCAATAATTGTTTTATATATTATGATTTGTAGCACAACTGCAATACATTTTTAGTTCCAAAATCTAAAATTATTTCCATTGAAATGTCCATTTCACCATTTATACTGCAATGTTTGTCCTGTATTATGCCACAAATCACAAAATCTTAAAAATGATTGCCCAGTATCTGTCAAATTTTACCAAGAGTACACATAAGTGCTCGGCATGCTGTATGGATGCCGCATGGTTAAGTGACTACAGGACTATAGGATAAATGGTGGAGGGGGTTGTAAGGGTTAGGAGGGGGGGGGGTGAACAGAGGATGCTGCCGTATCCTTGACCCCGCGTCTTCAGCGGGCTGGACCTGAGGGCCGGGCTGACCAATAGCGTGGCCAGCCGACACAACAATGAGATCTTCTCCCCCCTTCCTCCTTTCCCATTCTCCTTCATTCCCACACCGCGACTAGAGCAACTAGTACGTGCCGTGTTTGTGTACTGCGCCAAGTCGGGTGCACAGCCGGGTCTCCATGGGCGTACAGTACAGCCCTTTGTAAATATAAACACTGAAGTTATGTAACTATGTACTTTATAGTTTCCGTTCAACCATTGATCGAGTTAAATTGTTAGCATTGTCAAGTTACAACAATTACAATTCAAACAAACACGCATTAAAGTCATACATTGACATTCATATAAAATTCTTGAAAAAAAAATTTAAAACGGGGTGTAACAAACCAATACATCAGCATGTTAAATATTCACTCACATAATGCAGTTAACTTTTAATTCAAAATAGGTTTAATAATTGTTTCCCAGATTAGCAACAAAATCTTACGCAACAATAACAGCAGAATTGTTAGACCCGTTTTGATACATGTGTATACATTTGCGGCTAGAGGTTATTATTGTTCCTCGTATTACGATGGTGTAACATATTTTGAAATCATGCCGATTCTCCTATAAAAATTTAATACAGAGAATATAAAGTTACAAGGAAGTGTTAAAATATGTATTTCAAAATAATCGTTGCATCATGAAATACAATTATTCATCTAACTGTGATGAAAGTATTAAGCCCCAAGTTAACAATAACATGTATTTCTAGTTAGTGTTCTTGGCATAACTGTTTTCGAATGTGATGATATTACCTTGAAAATCTTGCATTGAAGATTACCTCTGCATTATTGCCTGTAACTGCAACAGTGACTGCAGTATGCATTTAGGCACAGAATACATATACGGATACAGAAGTGAAACGGCCGCACGTCAGACGTATGCGAACCACAAGAGTCAACAAAAACCCGGAAGAAATTCACTGACCAGTGTGCGTCATAATGATGATTAGAGACATGCAAAATTCTCGTTATTTTCTGACAGCTGACTAGACTCCAAGTGACTATAGGCTCGTTCGACGTCTCCCGCTGGCCGATATTGTCGTGACTTGCCGCGGAGAATTCTTACACGGTAGAGAGACCGATCTCTGTAAAGACGTAACACACGTAAATGACAACACATAAAAGTTCGTGGCCAATTGAATCGCAGGATATGCTCTGTTATGTATAGGAAAGTGAAGTTTAGTCTGCTACCAAATGATAAAACGCGAATTTTGCATGTCTCTAATGATGATGTACGAAAAAAGGATTAGGTTTTCGAGTAATAGCTTAGATTTCTAAATAAGTCGCGACATTTTAGACCTTAGAAATGAGGTATGTTTTTCCGACTTACGACTGGATACAATAAATAATAATGGATAGGACATGAAGGATTCGCATTTTATTTTGGAGAGAAGCTAGATTTAAAATACATGTAAGTTCGTGTATCTTTCACTATTTGTCCTTAACTAATATGATATCTTGTGGAGAACGCTTTGCCATAGAACATTTAGGTATACAGAAGTGTAATAGCCGGTAGGACGGCAAACTCAGTCACACAAGCCAGCAAAATGGCTTCTCTGGCCAGCAACATGGCGGAAACTCCTACCACCAATCAGCATAAGGTGACAGAGGATAAGGTTTGGCTGAGTCATCCGTATATATGTTCGTATAAGACAAAAGAACTGCGTAAGCGTTGAATCAACCAAATATGCCGTTGCGTGGCTGATTTTGTTACATCAACAGGAGGGTTTAGTCCCGTTGAACATGAATTTTGTTATGCCAACAAAATCCATTTGTTACGCTTTTCACCGATTGTTCAACCAACAAAAATTTTGCTGGATAAAATATATTTTTGTTTCGCTGTATACAAACTTACGTGTGGTTAACTGAAGGAAACGTTTCTCTCCGTGCGTCTGCTCTGCTAGCTGGCAGCCAGACCAATAGGAAACCTGCCGTAACATGCAGGAGCCAAACATTCACGGGGCTGGTATCAACAGCCTCGGGTAGCCAATAAGCGACGAAATTCGCCCGTATTAACCGCCACGTCATTTCACGTCTGTATTACTATTTAGCCTGTGGCTATGCAAGCGATCAAATTCAGGCGCAATCATTTGATATCTCTGTGCCAATGAGCAGCCAATAAGCAGCAGCTGTCTACTAACAAGGCATATATTCTTGGAGGCTAGCCTAAGTCAACGAAGCTTCACATTTTTACGGTCTTTACTTATGAAAATGCTTTCCCTGAAATGAAAAATTTACGGCTGCTGAGTTAGTCTCAACTGAATCTATCTGGGGACTTTTCTATAGTTTGTCACTCAATTCTTTAGTTTTTCAATGGAAATCTCAGTGGCGAAAATATGGGCGCAAATATCTCAGGGTACTAGTGTTTTTTTGGTGAGTTTTAATATTCCAGATATGTTTTGTCAGCAGACTATGCTCCAACGTACGTTTCTCGCTTCCCTTTGGCGTACAATGAGCGTCACTGCAAGTATCTTCCTATACAGAATAATAAGTAGAGATGGTGAAATTTCGCGACTTCAATGACCTGCATGTTAGTATCAAATATCCTACGCATACTCAAGTCCCGGTCATTTGTCAACTAGCTGCTACTCAGTGGAACAGCAGACAATGAACGAATAGACGGGGCTTGAGTATGCATAGGATATTTGATTCTAACACGCAGGTAATTGAATTCGCGAAATTTCACCATCTCTTATAATAAGTTATTCTCTTGTACACCGCATGGAACGATAAATATACACAGTATAGTATAGTTTGGTAAATATCCTGTACATGAAATTGAAATAAATAAACTTGTATGTAGAGATGATGTTATAGCTATCGCGAAAATGTTTTGTGCCAACATACCCTTGATAACGCTAGTTAATTGCAACATATATGACAGGCATAAAATTATTGGCTCAGTCAAATAGGACAAGAGCTCCACGTACAAGCTGAAGGAAGTAATCTTCTAGTAAGCTGAACGTGCGTTGAAACCCAGCAAACAGTCAAGTTGTCTCGCGATAAACCATCCATCATATCTATACCTATATGAAATATGGGAATTTTACCATACAGTATTTTATAATTCGAATACAAAGGTGGTGTTTTTCTATACGTACTACATTTTAGTATTTCCTAAAATGGTAGGTTACTATAAACTCATGGGAAAATTCTTCGTATTATGCGAGTTTTCAGCACTGCTTTACGAACGTGTCTTACAGACAGGTCCGAACAATTCTTTACAGTGTAGGCCTATATCAACTTTTAGACAGTGCAAGCGTTTATCATTGCTACTTTGCAAGTCTGCTAACATCAGTAAATATTTGATTATTTTATAAACACAACGCTACCACTGATGCACGGGACAACATTTGCCATGCCTACTTCCATAACAATCTTATACATAAAAGGTTTCTTTTTTTACGTTATGATACGTAAAACGTCATTGGGAAGTATTGAAAAGTCCAGCGGAGGTTACCTATCTCTTGGAAAGCGGCAATACGTGTAATTTTTTTTTTTATTAAAGCACTTGGCAAATGAAGTCTTTGGTTGTGCTCAGGTGTGTATATTGGAAGTTAATTACAGTGTGTCTCTAAATAATACACAGAGAAAAAGGTTTGTTAGAGTTAACCATACGTAAGTTTGTATACAACGAAACTAAAATATATTTTATCCAACGAAATTTTGTTTGGCTGAACGATCTGTGAAAATCGTAACAAATTGGTTTTGTTGGTCTAACAAAAACGTACATACGGTTGACTTAACCAAACCTTTTCATCTGTGTCAAGTACTTTTTAACGCACTATACTTCACATTTATCTAATCTCAAGCAGATAATCATCTGCTTGTTGGCAGTTTGTTTTCAAGTACAATCGTAACTCATAAAACGAAGTCATGGCTCGAAGTAACCAGCAAACAGTATTTCATTCGCGAGCGGACGTGAATATTGAGCCTCAAGGTCCACGCGAAACACTTTAGAAACACGGGCGAAGGTCGAAGGATCACTGAAAGAAAAATTGTGTAGGAAGTCTGCCCTGCCAAATTATTTTTTTGTAAACACAAAATATTTTTTGGTGACCACAATATTTTAGTGGTGACCACAAAGTGTTTTTGTATTGACAACATAATAAATTTTGCACGGTGAATACCCACAAAATATTTTGTAGCTGCCACAAAATATCCCCCTCCCCCCTCGAGATAGCACGCTTCTTACAAACTGGTTTGAAGTTTTGTGGACGGCGTTCGTTAGACGTTAACTTTTAATACATCCAAATTATGAACTTTATGGAAACTAGCAGCGGTATACTATCAGATCAAGCTCGTAGCCATTTTTACTGGCCGTGGATGTGTCAACACACCGCTCTCTCTCTCAAAGAAACGGTTTTCCCTGATTCATGTGTCTGGTCTTAGGAGTGAGTGATAGTCATCATTTTGAATTTTTGAATTTTGTGTCATAACTTTTCTTCTGGCTAAATTCATGCAATTTTAACTTAACTGCAGAATACAATACGTATTGATAGAATTTCAGACCCCATAAATCTTAATTTTCCGTTTACGTTGTTACGGATCGGACTGCAGTTGAGGCTCCATCTGGAACGACAGTAGTTAGGTTAAAGTTCCAAAAATTTAACCAGAAGAAAAGTTATGGCACAAAATACAAAAATTAAAGATGGTAACTATCACTCACTCTTGAGCTTCTGAAAGCTGTTGTAAGGTATTTATACGTCTGCTTGGTCGAATGTCTACGAGGTTTGCGCTGGAAAATAAATCGCCTTTGTCAATAAAACAAAACACTCAGAAAGGCTAAAGCAAGACAACTAAATACCTGGCGAACTCAACTCTCACAAGCTGCCAGCGTGCCAACATTGGCGTGAAGTATGGCGAAAAGTTGTAACCTTCGTACGTAATGTTTTTTCAACAAAAATTTAATTTCAGCATAAGTTTCTTAGAAATCACCGAAATGTCGCGAAGAAAGAAGTATAATGAGATTTTTACTCTTATTTCGTCTGTCATGATATTAATCTACAATGATCGTTGGCTCTCAAATAAACATTAGCCAGGGTAGATTAATTTTTCACGGACGAGGACTTGCAGCAAATATAGCTGTTTTCAGTTTGTGCAAACACCAATATTGTACTAACCCTTTACTTTTTACCACTAGACCGTATCTTCTAGAAACGTGGCGGACCACGGAACCGATAAACGTTAACACTTGATAATATGTAAAAATTAGCAAGGAGGTATGGCAATAGTCGCAACTTTGCAGATGAGAGAGTAGCTTACCGAATAAGGAAACTCGTCACTAGGATTAGAATTTGACATATATTTCGTCTGTGTTATGACGTTTATAAAGGTGCCACCTACTGAGCGCTTAAAGTGCGTTGAAGTGCATTCATAAATATGTTTTTATACGAAACTATTTTACATGTGCCCATTGTGTCAACGTACGAAAAGAAAACACATTTCAAACGATAACGGTAAGGTAGTTTTAAAACGTCACGACAGTTGGAGAAATTATTTCGAAGCCCTTCAAAATGGCTGAAAACCGCTTTCCCTACCTGATACGTTTGGAAAACTATTTACGGGATTTGTCTGTAACTAGACTAGAAACATAAAATAGATTTTGCTTAAATTTTTCACCAATAAAATATGGGGTCACCACTGAAAGTGTCAGTCAGGCGAGTGTTCTACGATACCACTGCGCACAGGTTGTGACTTGCTGTAGAGGCGATACCTCACCAGATGAGCCGGTCAACATCGCCCTTGCCGCCGTGCCTCACTCACACAAACACACGGCCTGTAGGCGGGTGCCTTAGTTCCTGGCTAATTATACTTAAAGAGAATCGTAACCTAGAGACTTTTACTATTAGTAAACTCGAGAAGATTCCATTGGCTATTGCACTTTACTTGTCGTTACGGAGATCACTTTGTGTACCGACAAGTATTTGTTATTTATAAAGACCTGAAAATTTTGCGTTTCATTTTGATCTCAAGTTGGAACTGAAACAACAGTGGGTTCCCGTCACTTTCGCAATTGGCTCTTGACTTATCTGGAACCCTCTTGAAGGACGCTGAGCCAATAATTAAGAAGTAACTAAATACAGACTCGACAGTGTGGGTATTACTGAGTCAGACATAAGCCATTGTCTGCTTAAAGCGTCAATCTATAACTGTAGGTACCTTGAAGCCAATTTGCGAAACTAAACAATAGCAATCCTAGACAATACTTTTAGCCAACAATTTAAACAAATTTGTTTCCAGTGTAACGAACTTTTGACTGACGCCGGAACCTCGTGCATTTAACAGCAGCGCAAGAGATCACGCGTAACGAATTAGTAATTCTGGATAAATATTTACTCGTAAAGTTGGCAAATACCATTATCTAGGATTGTCATTGAGTATTTTATCCACATTGGCTTTGAAAAAAGCGTAGAAATCAATTGATGTTTTCAGCGCTCATTTATCTACCACTCTTGGTGCCGCTGCAGACGATGAGTTCTCCTGTATGAGAGAGACTTGTAGATGAAGACAAGGAGGAGGGGTGTTGGATAGGGTGGTACTGGAGCAGCGGCACTTCCAGGAAACAGACACTTCCAAGTACTGGAGGAGCTTAGCGGTACCTGCCGGCTGTTGCCTCCAGCACTGGACCACTGGAACAGTCCATACAGGTGGTTTATTCACAGCTACCTTCATAGGCAACACTGGTTTATTTTAATCTTTAGTTTTTAATTTTATTTTTGAATAGGCCAACCAAGGACCACGACATTCAACTTTTATTATACTTGGAGAGGGCTTGCCTAACAAATACGTTTTTTTATAAACAGAACAGTTATTTTGGACATACGCCATTGTCGGCAAGTATTACTGTATTGCAGAAAAACCCACAGTAAAACAAATTACAAAGAAAAAAAAAAAGGAAGAGAAGCCAGTAAGTTGTAGTTAACAGACATAAAACATGCCGATAATTTCTGAAAGGAATGGACTCATGTCCCAGAAGACGATACAGGGACAAAATTAGATTCAAAACAACACAAAATAAATTCCCAATAGTCAATTGGAGAAAACAGAAAAAAAACAGACGAAAAACCTGTAAAAAAGCAGACGAAAAAAAACTGGGGGTTTCTGAAAAAGGCACCAAATGGATGAACGATGGTGACAAAACAAATAACTACAGACACAAATGGATGTGAACACATGCAATACACAACACAGACAAGTAACAGACAAAAAAAATAGTAGGATCAACAAGACCCAATCCTGTTTTTCTGCAATACGGCAAAATTCGCCCGCATTTGCGTATGTCCAAAAAATCAACTCTCTTTATAATACAAACACACTACAGGAATTGTTCAAATATCACAAATACGCATTTGTTGACTATACAGTTCTTTCCTCTCCTGAGTCCAAAGAGCTCCTGTATTTATACGAAGTGATTTTTACTGGAACTTCTTTTTCTTCTGTAAACTTCATAAGGTATGTCCGGATATTGATGTCATTTTCAGAACCACTGATTTTTAGTGAAAAGAAATTTGCAGAAACTTGTTTCAAAGCCTTACATGCGCATCTGCAGTTCTGCTTCACTGTCAGGGAGTGAATGTTTTTAACTGTTAGCATCTTGAGGTTCTACCAGAAAATCACAGACATGTGGTGTCACAGTAACCTTATATTCTCAGTCAAATGGGTGACGCCTCTGCACAAGGATACGCTGCGAATAACTATGAATTAGAGTTACATATGTGTACGTAAGGGATTTAAACAATTTGGTGCAAATTTCTTTTCACAGAAAATCATTGGCTCTAGTCATTTTACTTTATTCCTAGTTCTTCGAGGTTTTTCATTGTTTCAACGAGCCGGTGTGTCTTGGTTTTCCTAAGGCATTTCGTTCATTGGCTGATGTTCATCCTTGAATGTATGTCCGTCGAAAGTAATGTGTGTCTTCCTGGCCAAGGCTGTAATTTTTCTGTGTAACTATAAGTTTCCTGGTTATGCCACATCCTATATTTACCTTCTATTTTGATTGGTCCCGGTATATTTCTTAACATCTTCTCCTCCGTGACTTTCAGTTAATCAGGTCTTTTCAGTTGAGAATAAGACATTCGCAGGTACATTGATCTTCAGGGCAGATGACTGTGTGGTAATGTCTGAGTTTAGCATAGCAGGAGAAACATCTCTGGTTGTACATGTTTTTTTGTCAGTTGGTATGCAAATTCTAGTGTGTTAATCCGGTTTATGAGCGCTACCTTTTCCTGGGCTTGATTTATATATTTTTAGTTAATTTTTCGATGTGATCCTCTCATTCAACATCACTGTAAAAAAACTTCCTTGAATGTTTAGGAAGTTATTATCCCAGACACAGTATGGGACAGTTACCATACTTCGTCTTGTAAATATGCAATCTTTTACAGTTGTTACAATGCAAGTCTGGTATCTTCAGTATAGGACATTTGACTATTTTATAAAAACGGTTAGGAGTGCTACCATGGATGTCTGAGAAACTATTCTACCATACTTACTTTCTTAGCGCTCTTATATGCTCGTCTGGTAAATTTACAAATTTAGAGTGTACATTGCCGCACTCCTGTCCCAGAATAAGCAGAAACCCTAGAAACCTCGCCAATTAAACTGAGGATTATTTGGGCTTCGAACAAATGAACATGTGAGTTATTTTTAATGATCAGGGGGCAATACGTCAAACTCTTTTAGTTAGTCTGTGGCATTTACTTCTTGATATTATTATGAATAATGCTGTCATCAAAAATGTTCACTTTGCCACGCAAAGCGAACTTGTACAATAACACTCAGAGACGCCAGCTATTTTGTCTGCACTCACTGTAGTCGCAGCTAATAAACGAGTTTCAGATGAAAGAATCCTGCTAGAATGATGACAAACTCGCAAAAAATTCCGAGTCCTTAACTATATAAATTACTAGATGCGCGTGAGTTTCGCGGATTCATCTGACAGCAGCGTAGACTTCACACTCCTATGCATGCACAGGCCATAATGAATAATGCATTGGCTGCTAACCCTATACGATAAAATCGTACTTTTAAAAGAAAAATTTTTTTAACTAACATCAGAATGTTTATCAGCCTAGGCACTAGAGTAATAACGTCGCAGGTCATTCCAAAACACCTGTGAGGACTAGTGGGATATGTTTATGGGCAGGGTGTTTTATGTGAAGCAAAATAACCTTTGTCGAGCAGTCCCTTTTTACAAAACACTTTGTACTTTCACATAATAATTTTATGTGGAACTGGTTGCTAAAAAAATTGTGACACTTCGTACAGTGGTTATAAAATCTACAATGATATATTTGTAAATGTTTAATAAGTTTTTGTACATGTACAAGCTTTTACTGTGAAGCTTACAGTGCGTTTGCAAACTTAAAAAATATAATTTCTTAACTAGTTTCCATATATTTGGTTTAGTAATGTACACATTTTTTTTTTTTTTGCTGAGTATAAGTGAGTTTCACCAGAGATACAGGAAACCGCGAAAATATTAATGTCAACATAGTGTACAATAATATATGGTGTCTTATTCCTGTCATTGTTAAGGATATTTACGTGCGAATAGTTTAAAGTCGATTCGCGCACATTCTGTGTTATAGTTGTAGGTCTGACTGGGTCTGTTGAAAAGAGAAACAGTGTTTCAAATAAGCGATAGCCAATATCGGTACATAATCTTCGATGATCTGCAAGTCACGTTGAAACCTAGCAAACAATTTCTCTAAGTATCATGTGATAACACCACGAATTATTTCCATAATTACTACAGGATTGCAGTCTTTTAGGCGTGTTAAAACAGTAATAGAAGTCACAGAGAAATGTTCATGTTTGGCGTTTAACCTGACTTAACATAAACTCATACACCTCTGACAGTAAGTGGTGTTGGTGTCTGAAGTGAAAGCGAGCTAGATCAGTTGTTGGTTACTCGAAGCTCCAGAAAAGAACATCACTTCTATAAGATTGGCTACAGCCTGCTGTGAACTACTCCTATTATTCGGGGGTTTCCTAGCGAGATCGAAGGGGCCACAGTGTGATAAGATCATTCGCCTCTCATCAAGATGTTCCTGGTTGGATTGCCGCCTGAGTCGGTCCCCGGATTTTGCATGTGGAAATCTTGGTGAAAAAAGCCGTCGGTTGGCGGGTTTTCTCGGAAATATCCCGCTTCCCCCGCGAGTTCTTTCCGGTGCTGCTTCTTATTCACCCCGTGTCACCCCAGACCACTGCTGAAGTCCTAGATGTTAAGCCCTGACAAAAATCTCTCACTCACTCCTAGCGAGATCGTCAGCCACTGCTGATTGGCTCGTGATTTCCCACGGTATTACTGGCTCCTAAGTACATGCCGTATGCGTAGAGACGGGAAAAATTCGCGGGTTCACTGACCAGTAGGCTAGCCTTCAAGAATATCTACTTACTAAAGCAGACAGCTGTTCATTGGCTGCGCTGACACTGTGAAACAACACGACTTGGTCTTCATTTCCTTGCTTCTTGATTATTGGCTCAACGCTCTCCAGGAGGAGTCAAACAAAGCAAGAGTCAATTGAGAAAGATACACTAACGTATAGTTGTTTGCATTCTTGCTTGTGTCCAAAAGAAAACGCGAATTTTTCAGATCCCAACTTATGTGCAAATTTGCTGTCATGCTTCATGGTCAGTAAATGGACGTCTTAAACTCTCACGTGTCTTAACGTTTTACTGAAAATCGCAGACGTGTTGTATTGCAGTATTCTTGTTCTGATTCGTACAGAATCGTGCCGGACGTAGCCGCTGGTCGGCGGGTTTTGTCGGGGTCCCCCCATTTCCCCCGCCCATTCATTCCGGCGCTGCTCCATACTCACCTCATGTCACCTTCACCAGCGCTAAAGACCTCGATTTTAAGCGCTGACCAAAATCTCTTCACTTCACTGATTGGTACAGTCAAATGAGAAACGTCTTTCCACAAAGACACGCTGCCAATAATAATAAAAAATTTACAAATGTATTTTTTCTGTGTGGCCACATAAACAGCCGAGTCTAGTGAGTACACAAGACTGTGCCCTCAGACCTTCATGCTGGAATCACACATAGGCGAGACAGAAGCAACACGACCACCTCGACATATAAAACGAATATGTCCACCAATCAGCACCGAGGTTTATGCGACTTCAGCTAAGGTTAATTCTACTGCATGTTAGATATGTCAATGTTAAAACTTTGGCACAGGGACAATTTCTGCCTCTTGAGCGCTGGTATCGGTAATGGTTGCAAACTGACCGATCACAGAGCTTTCCTGAACTTTAAGTTACATTAAGTTGATAATTTAAAACCCGAAATTGGTTTATTAGCACTTTAAAATTAAGTTAAATGACTTCTGCCATTGCCAAAAATATAAAGTTAATTTAACTCCAGTTTCGTATTTTTCTTGTCCCTTAGCGATAGCAGCGAAACTAGTGGCAGAAATTTTCCCTGTGCCAAACTGTCCCATAAAAAACACATGTTCTTTCTAACCTGTAGTATAGAATTATCTACATTTTGACAGAAATGATGGACCCGATGCGAATTCCCTATTGAAATTAGGTTTAATTTTAGTCGGAAATTTATTTTATGCCAAAATGCTTGTGAAGCTGGTGAGTTGGTAGTAAATTGCGTTTATTTGTTTTCGGAGAGGTTTTTGTTGGTTATTATATGCAAATCACAGTATTTTTAAGAAAACCTGTAATCGTTGTTTTATTTCCACATTTCGGAACGCCAGCGGATATTTAAAGTACATGTATTAAAAATAAACGAAAACAAATCTAAAACACTGCAAACATTTGCATCTGTTGTAGTAGAGGTTAGTACAAAGCGGGTATGAACTATTGATATGTAATTTTTTTTTAAGTGTTGGTCACGCGGCAGCAATAACGAGCATTTTCAGTGTCGCGTAATTTTTGTCGTGTCGCTCTGTCGCGCCTGTGTGATTCCACCGTGGGGTTATTGAACCAGTATTATTTCATTGTATCTTATGTAAGGTTGAAGAATTCATAGTTGCTAGAAAAAGAAACTAGACCGTACCTATTTCATTACGGCTCGTGTGACTTGAACCTACTATTGTGCGCTCTAGACCGCTTTCATCGCGATGCCTGTACGTCCCACGGTCAACTATTCAATAACAGCGCCGTGCTTATAAAATCTCGTACAGTCACCGATTCAATTTTGTTTTCCAAGTCGTAAGCAAGGAGGAGGCGATGAAAAACGTGACATTCAAATTGTATCGTGCGGTCGAAAAAAAATGAAGCTGGGCCGATAGAAACGTGAATGAGAACGATGAACTGACAATTACTGAATTTCCGCTAGTATCCTTGGGTTGCAGGTTTAATTGACACTTTTATAGGACTCAGATAAGGTTATCCTTTAAAATAAGGTTTTTCTATCTCGGCGAAATACTCTAATATATATTCGCGTGTAAAATTACCCTGCAGAAAATTAAAATGGGAGCAGGTCAGACTGTGTGCATTCTGTCAACAGCTACTTGTTTATTGGCTGCCAATGAGTGCCCCGTTGTACACCTGATAATGTATCGCGGTGGTCAGTGGGTGTTTTCATGCATGTCGTCTATTAGTAGAGGCACGATTATTTCGCGTATTGAGTCTGTGTCAGGTTGAACGTCAATAACGTATACTTCACTCCTTCTGTGATTAGACAAGAGTGGTTTTAACATACATTTGACGACTGCAAGCCAGTTATAAATATGGAAACAAGTCGTGGAGATATCACGTGCTACACGTTTGTGCTGTTAGAAGTCAATGGATATTCGGCTTCAACCTGTACACGTATAGAACTGAGAAGTCTAAGCTGTTGCCAGATGAATACGCGAAATACTCGTGCCTCTGTCTATTAGCTCACAGTCCCGGAGGAAGAGTTTCAGTAACAGTTACCTAATCGTGAAAGTAACTATAGACAGTTCGGGATAAAGGGAGCACTCCAAATAACTAGAGCCGCGATTTTATGGCGAAAATATTTTTGCAACATTTGGTTTCGATGCGTCATGTGCACACCTGCAGCTCTGCTACATCGTCTGTGGTTGGATGATTTTACTCTCACTTGCCTTGGCAAATTATAGACGCACAGACTCACAATAATCTTATTCTGATTGGTGCAGTCAAATGAGAAACTTGCCTGAACAAAGACACGCTGCCAATAACCTTGAAACAGAACTGCCGATGTGCACGTGAGTCAAGGAAACAAAGTGGGGCAAAAATCTTTTCGCGACAAAATCGTGGCCCTACTAATAACCCATGTACCTACTAATGATAACTAACACCTCAATTTTGATTTGCCTGGCATGAAGGGTTGGTGGCTCTATACAGTCTGATAACATACTGACATTTGGACCTGGAGGTTATCCTTAACTGGTCCACTGATAATGGACTGTCAAAAAAATTTAAGCAAACCACAGGGCATTTTGTTTGATGCAATAGCACATTGGCTTATTGAAATCTGTTTCTGCAGAATTCCGAAAATTAAAATTGGCAACGTAAAAATCGAGTTGTCATTGTAGTATACTAAAGTATATTACATTTTACTGCTTATTTTCACTTTTACGTGTGGAGTAAAATAGTAAAACTTTCATATGTATACGTAAAGGTGTTGTGTTGACTCTACTGGAAGTGACGTACTAAACTACTTACGTTTAACAACCATTTAGTATAGAATTCAGATGTGAAATTTATTAATAATTTTAACCAAAATGAACCTAAACATGACTACACAAAAATAACATGTTAACTTAGAGAGGTATGGTTTGTGAATTTAGGGAAAGAAACAATACTACAATCTATATACCGTGCCATATACAGCAGAAAGCATGAAATTACGCAGAATAGAGCCTGGGTTAGTCCATTATTATTAAAATAAAAAAAATTCTGCGTGGTAATAAATTCCAGTTGAAATTTCCGGCTTCTCTTGGTTACAGGGTTTCACTTAGGGTTGATGTTCGTTACTGGAATTTCCACATTAATTTATCTAACATCACAGTTTGTAGATGACGTGGTTCAGGCTCTATACCGCTGAATGGAACTGCTTTACCGATATTTCAGCTGCTGAAGACGTGT
>PNEQ01018594.1:0-28578 GCA_003012365.1 Medauroidea extradentata | reverse complement strand
TTTAACTGGGTTGTTATGTCATTGGAATTAAAGTGAAATGATAATTTTTTAAAACTTTTCCTTCTTTTCATCATAAAGTGCATTGTGGGAAGATTGGACGTCGGAGAAGAGAATTTATACCAGATAAGTGAATTGTGAAGTTTCTTATTGTTACACTTAAAACCATACTTCAGCATTTCGTGTACCTAACTAAAACATAACAGCCTACATTTACTTTATCCTACGGATACCCTGACAGAGAGAGTCTTCTTTTGCTAGATGGGACAGAGTTACAGCCGTGGCATTTTAATTTATACATGCAGTGGAGATGTTTGCAGTTCTCCTTAGTAAACAAGAGCAGAAACGTTTCAGGTGTCATACAGTCTACTGGAATCCCGTGGAGTGTTACGTTCCTGAAGACAGGAACACACGCCTGTTCTCGAAACATAGTAACTGTTGTCGTCAAAGAAAGTTTGCTATTTTTATTTTGAGTTATTGTGTTGTCTGTTTATCCTTTCGTTCGAGTCCTTGTGCTTGTTTGTTTTTTCCTCGCTCCCGTCCAGTTTTGTCACCATTTTCACACACTTTGTTTTGTTACTTGTGTATTTGTCTGTTTATCCCCTGGTTATGCCAGCTTTATTCCGTATTGATGCTAAGAGCGTGGTATATATTTGTTGAAAACATCAAACAAAACACTAGTTTCAACATTCTGTTCATTTCATACTGTATGGTTTTTTGTTTAATGTTACTGAACTGTCACCAGCTCAGTAACATTCGTTCGTAGTGGCTTATGTCCAAGTACATTGTTAAGATTGTCAAATACGTACATGTTAACTGATGAATCCCAGAGCCTATCGTAGAAGAATACGACTGTAGGCTACTACTGAAAGTATTAAGTTTTGTTTTACGTATTTTATACGCGCTGCGCTCCCTTCTGATGACGACATACCTGTATTGCGCAAAGTATCGTAACATTTAATCTTATTTTTATCAATAATACTGGCCTTGTTTACTTTGATTGTTTATCTGATAGCGTTGACGAGTCTTTTTGTAGGTGCCGCGTTTTTATTTAATGTTTTTTGTTAAAATCATAAAATTCGTACTAACGTTTTGCGACCTTTGATACGTGTTGCAAATGTTTGTGCTTGGCGAGGTCGTTGTATACAGTAGTGCACAACTTATCACACTGGCAGGAATTGAAAGAGGAATCGGGCATTGCCAGCATTCGCCTGGAAAGATTTCGGGAAATAATTTAACACTGAAATCAGAATGGCCGTAGCCGGGGATTGAAACCTAGTTAAACCGGAAGCAAATCCAACGTATTACGAAACTGAATGTTTTTGTTGGATATATTGCATTGCTAGTGAATGTTGTTGAATCGCAGAAAACCCACAGTTACATGAAATAACTAAGCACGAGAAAATGAACAGGAAAAAAGAAAAGAAACAAACCAAGGCAGTCAGAATTAACGTTGTCAAAAACATACAAATAATTATGAAATAGGAACACAGTCCATGTATAATGGCAACTAAAATCTATTAAAAAAACGAGAAATAGGAAAAATCAAACAGGTAATGACCAAAAAAGATGCATGACAATGGCATTGATGGACGAGGACACCACAAATGAACACTGCAACAGAGATGGTTGTAGACGAGACAAAAAAGTAAAAAATAAATAAATAACACAGACGATGATATTAGGCTCCCTTCGACGACAATATCTGCAGGTGCTCCTCAGGTTGTTCGAGTACCTTAAGACAGGAACACATACCAGTTCCCGAAACATAGTGTATCTGTTGTTGAAGGGAGCCTCAAAAGATCGCCTGTGCTGTTTCTATTACAAGTTTGGTTCACTAAACACGTTCTGTAATTTAGAAAAAAAATAATATCTGCCAAGTAGTGGTAAAAAATCGTACTAAAAGTATTGCTTAATTGAAAATGTATGTGAAATTATATCTTTAATATAAATCTATATATTACAATAACGGGATAGGACTGCACACTACCGTAAAATATTACATTTAGTTAAGCAGTTGATTATATTACCTGTCCATGGTTAGTTAACATAATAAGAATTCAACTCCTAAAAACAGTAGTCCCTGATCTTGTATGCATATTAAAGGAAAAACGTGACGGACTCTCTCTTTCTCTCCGTCGTTTAGGCAGTGGATTACGGGGGAAGCAGTTATGTGTCCGAACATCATATTGAAAGAGAAACTTTAAAATAAATTCCTAAATTCTTTCCTAATTCTGCATTATTTGAAAAATAGTTCTACTCACACACACAGACAAAAAACAAACACATGTATACACACTTGAGTACGACTTTGCCAAATAGCTAAGTATTATACATAAATATAATTATATATATTTTAATTTAAAAGATCACTTCATTAGAGAAGCATGTATACTAGACAAGAGATTCATTGCAATGTAATTTTGACAATTGGCGGTAGGATTTGTACTGTGGAACAAGCAACTTACATGAGATTTCAATGAAAGATCAATAACGATACGGCGAACTCGCGTAAAAAGAATGATTAGCGCTAGATGCTCAAACCCTTCTCAAAAAATAGTATGAAACTTGAAACTTAATTCAAGACCATCCAACTATAATTCACAATTTATCAGTCCTACGCCAACGTTATTCAAGAGGAAGTAGATATTTTAACTACGTGGCATGAGTGTTGCAATAGGTACTCGTTTATTAGAATACCAAACAGTTATTTCTAGTTTTTCAATTTGTATGATAATATTAATACATTGAAACCCATTAATTTCAACAAGTGACACTTACGTAACCGTTTGTAGGTTGTTTTGTTGCAATTCAATTTTGATCTGACAAACGTCTGATTAAATTTTCTTTCACCACTTTGATTTAACTGTTTTACATCAAGCTGTGAGTGTTTTGAAATATATGTTCTTTGTAAAAATACCTATTCAATGTTACATAGAACATAATTTCTGATGTGAATAATAATCCCCTTTGCTATTTGCAGTTCACAAATTTCAGTATTTCACCTATAATACTATTTGTAATATGGTGAAGCTTTTTTCCAGTTCAGTTTGAGGAATGGTCTTCAAATCGCAAACATGTTTACAGGACGTTAATATAGTAGCTTACATACATCAAATTATTGATTTAATTAGAACTCTCGTAAACTACTACATTATATATATTAAATCTCAATATTGAGTAAAGCACCAAACCTAACAAGAACACTAGCTACAAGAAGTCTGTATAAAGGGACGAAAGCCACAATCAACCCACATAGTTCTGTGGCATTGCTTCCAGAAATATCAATTTATGGTTTACTGTATTAAAGACTTGTTTTATCCCAATACATATAATACCTCAATTAACTTCCGACTTAACTTAAAATGTAACTACTTTTTTCAGAATATCAAGATTTAATGGTGGATGAGTAATTTTTTTTTTGCGTCTTCGACCATAATACCAGCTTCACCTGACAACATTACGTGTTCTTTAAACGGTTTGTTTGGCAATATTTTAACTGACAAGATTTCTCAGTGTGTCGACTATGATACCATAATTTTGAAGTCAGGTTTGCTTTTACATGCATATAGTAATAAACTCCACTTCATAGAATCAAGTTCTTCAAGAAGAACAAGCATAGCATATCCGTTAACGAACAAGCAATGAACCAGAAGGAGAACTTTTTTTCCTATACGAGCAACCGACTCCAGTAGCAACTTTTAGTTGGACCAACCTTGGCTCAACATTGAAATGTCGCGTGAATCAACATTGATTTTTGGTTGGATTCTTACTAATTTTCTACATTGGCCCAACATCGTTTGATCGTTGGAATTGTGTGTGTAATGTACGTAATATCAAACATTTACCGACATTGGCCCAACGTTTCTCTACAAAATACACACAAAACTGATTGTACAAAAGTTAAATTAAGCATGATATTAATAATAATAATTTTATTTTCAAAGTCCTTATGGGTTACAAAAATTATTAAAATCAATAAAAAACTTCGATCAGAATCGAGATAGATTCGAACGACAGTCAGAGGTTATGTTAGAGTCCTTGACACTAGAAGTCCCACGCCTTACCTATTGCTCTGCGCTGTCACACGTTGAGTAATGATACTTAAAAGACAAACACGTATTTAATTAATATTTATACTAGTTTAACTTAAAATAATAAAAACAAATATACATTGTTCTAAGGATATGTTAACTAACAATGCCAGTGTTCAGCCAACCTACATACCAAATCTTTTCAGTGGTTGGCCTACTGTGGTTTACGCAGCGTTGGACCAACATAATGGGAACAACCTATTATCCAATAGTTGGATTTCCAATATTGTTCCAACGTATAACCAACAGAACAAAAATGTCATGATATTTTTTTTAACTAAGTAACCTTGTTTTGTTATAAACTTAAATGATTGATTATGTTGTATTTTAAAAATGTGGTTTTGAACTCTTTGTGTAAAATGTTGGTTTTGCAACGTTGGCCCAACATAATTACACGCACTAAACCCCAACAGTATGTTTACCAATTTGTTGCTAAAATTCAACCCACAAAGTTTAAATAACAATATTTTGGTCTTCCAATGTCTTCAGACAGTTTCTACTTTAATATAACTATTTTCAGAATGTTGATATCAAATAACAATAATAATAAATTTTCGAACATATTTGCTGGCATACTACATTGCCCCAACGTTGTATTTACGTGTATTTTCCAACACAATACAATGCCAACGGTTCCAACCAATTTTCGACGTTGGCCCAACGTCGATTGCTACTGGAGGACGAGCCACGAAATACACGTCCAATAATTTCCGTATGATGAAACTTCATTATCTAGAAATCATGTGTGTCGTTTTTCATAGCTATGAGGAAATGGTTACGTTTTATAAGCAACTCAGTGAGGTGTGTAATATTCAATTAGTAGAAACGTTACACTTCATCTCCCTAAGACTTCATCACTACCCGAGTATTGATTGTAATAATTTTGTGAACACTGCCAAATATTTCAGTCTAAACCAAATGTTCCTCGCCACAAGGAAAATCATATATCCCTATAATTATTTTGATTTATGGTGAATCGATACACATATGTATCGACAGCTGATGTATGAGAACGGATACTTTAACTAACTTTTATAACCTATCATCAGTGAAGAAGTCTATTTTCGTGTTTAAATGGTAGTGAAAACTTCTAACTGCTAAAATTGTAAAATACTTCGATTCAATAAAATATGTGTGTGCTCTTTTGGTCAGTCTTTAACATTTTCATAAGTTTTTCCATTAAAATTAAGAGAAATATACGCTTACAAAACTGTATATTCAATATAATAAATCATTGAATACTCATGTGATTCATGTATATCACGCCATGTCTTTTCTACTTACGCAAGAGCTAAACCGATGCCTCACCAATAGTAGGTTGCCAATACGTCCCATTTTTTTTCCTTCCGACTTTCATGAAATCAACAAGTCTCATTTCTTTCAAGTTATGTTGATTTTTTTGAAAAATCACATGGAAGGAAATATGGTAATATAAGCTGTGGGACCTGCAGACATAATATGGCTGCCCGAAAATAGCTGCAACAAATGTGTAAATGTCTTGGTTGAGCTGTTACTCACAGTAAGCGTGCAATTGTGACCTCCTTTCGACGAAAGAGGTATTTTAATTATTTCCTTCTAAAATGTAATTTCCGTTCACGGTAATCATGGTAACGAATAATTAGCAGAATGTTGTGTTGAGAATATTGTGTAAGTAAACGGAACTGCGTGTTAAGGAGAGTCTAATATTAAACTTAACGGTAGAAGGAAAGGGCCTTGTGAACAGTGTGAAAATATTAAGGGAAGAAGTAGGTATAGATGTAAATTGTGAATAAGCAGGTAGGGACATGAAAGAACATTTGGGGAAGATGTCGACGAAGAATGTAGGGTGAGGGAAACATGTGGTCGCTGAGCTAGTGGTTAGGCATTAGTGGTATAACATGAAACTATAAATGGTGATATGAAATGGAAAGGGAGGAGAACATTTGAGTTTGTATATATAACTTATTGTACCCCCCAGTAGCAACATTCATTGGGCCAACAGTCAGAAATTGGTTGGAAAGTTTGGAAATATGTTGTGTTGGGAAACACACGTTAAACCAACCGTTGGATTTTAGTTGGCAGTAATGGAAATGGGTTGTGTAGGAAACAATTATAAAAAATAATGTTGGCCCACACATTGTTTTCCAACCAAAAACCAAAATAATAAATGTGATTTAAACAATGCAAGAACATATAATACACATAACTTAATTCATTAATCAAAAGGGAACTGCTAAAATAGTATTTACAGTAGGTTTTCATTCCTTGGTAGAATTATGGCAAAATGTGGGAAAGATAGCTGTTGGTTATTAGTAAATACGACTGTGTTGGTCCAATGTTATTTTACAACCAATATCCAACTTAGTAAATTTTATTAAAATGATGCTAAAATATTTAAAAACAGTAAAATAATAGTCTACCATATTTTTTTCAAAGAAAACTCTTAAAATATAGTTAATGGCATTATTTTTATTCTTTGATAGGGTGTTGGCAAAATGTAATAATGAGAATGGTTGGTCTTTAGCAGATATGAGTATGTTGGGCCAACGTTAATTTACAATTGATTTTCTACTTAATAAATGTTATAAGAATTATTTCTACACATTTCATTACAAACATACATCTTTACCTTTTAATTATAATAAAACTGTAAAATCAGGAGACACCCAGGCTCAGTCCACAGCATATAAAGGTAGGAGGAGCTCACAGAGACTCAGAACGGTAACAGTTTCTGCTACTGCAACTCTACCATGAAGATGGGGGCTACAAAACTCTCCGAAATGTCGGGAATGAATACGAAAGTGAGGCGGCTACAGCCCAAAAGCCTAGAAGCTACAGAAAACGGCAGCGAAAGCCTGCCTACTTTAATAACATGTTAAATTATTGCTTATTGTAATTTTTTATTTTTGGTAGAGTTCTGAAAAAATGTTGGAAAGACAACCGGTTATTAGCAGCAAATATGAATACGTCAGGGTAACGTTACCTTACAACTAAAATCCAACTTAATAAATTTCAAGAAAATATTACTAAAACACGAAAAAACGACAATATAATACCATATTTACTTAAATATAGTTCACTATACTTTTTTATTAGTTGGTAGAGTGCTGTAAAATTGTAGGAAAGATAACGGTTAGTTACTAGCAAACATGACCGTGTTGGGCCTACGTTATTATACAACCGAAACCCAACTTTATACATTTCATGAAACTAATGATAAAACACGCATTAACATACATATAATTCCGTAGTTATTAAAAGAAATGTCCTAAAATATTGTGGTTTACTTTTACTTAGTTTGTAGACTGCTAGAAAGTCATCAGTTGGTAATTAGCAAATATGACAATGTTGGCCAAACGTTACGTTACAAAAAATATCCAACTTATTAAATGTCATGAAAATTATTCTTAAGCATGCATTAACATGCATTAAATATTGTCATGAAAATTATTCTTAAGCATGCATTAACATGCATTAAATATTTTTTTTAATGAAAACTGTTGAAATATTGTTTCATATAGTGTTTGTTAGTTGGTAGAGTACTCGGAAAATGTTAGAAAGACAACCACTTGGTATTAGCAAATATGACCTCGTTGGATCAACGCTATTTAATTTCCAAAACCCAATTGAATAAATTTTCAAAAGTTGTGTTAACACATTTCATAACCCACATATCATTATGTCTTAATTAAAAGTGTTAAAATATGATTTGAAGTTATTTTTAATCGTTGATAGAATGATGGGGAAAAAAAAGATGAAAATTGAAGTTTGTTTTTAGCAACATACGTTGGGCTAACAGTTAAAAATCAGTTCAAACTCAAGCCCTTATTGTTCTAAAAACAGTTGTTAAATTTTTACTCGAAAGTAAAGAGTACTGCCGCATACTGCTATATAAATAAACTCCCACTGATAAAATGTCTACGCGGCAAAAAATTTCATCTAATTTTGGTGAGGAGTACAGATTTTATTTACAATTGAGTGTTACAGTCGTATGCTCGACTTCGTACCTTACCATACCATTTAACTGTAAAAATGTAACATCCAAAATCCAGACAAATTGATAGTTTTACAAATTACTTATATAATTGGTTTTAAAAAATGGAGTTCAGGTAAGCAATCCGGATTATTGCTTAACTAACGACAGCAAATAAGTTTACATTGGTCTAGATCCCAAGTTGGCGTCGTGTAGTAATCGTTATGATAATTGGTGAATAACTTAGGACCGTGGGTATAACACAGGGGTTACTGGTTGGATGCCAATGCACTTGTGGTGGACATTTAAGCTAGCTTTAAGTAGTCTGCGATGTACAAGTACTAAAAATAAGATTTTTACATATATCTTACTTAAATTTGCTTTTTGAAAGTAAATTTTTTCAGTTTCTTGTTAATCCAACATTTTACCAACATCGGCCGAAAGTAATTAAATCGTTGGCGCTATACATATAACTGCCGTAATGCCAATATTTAACTTCACGTGAATTATTAGTGATTTGTAGGGAATTAGTTAGCATCCAACCAAAAACCAACATTGGGCTAACGTTTGCCAACGCGACATTTTGACACTAGCCCAAGATATAATGTCAATGTTGGGCCATTTTTGGACAAGTGTTTTCAGGTTGGCATCCAACCAAGAAATCAATTTTGGACTAACGTAGGCCCGAGTGTCATTTTGATGTCAGGCCATCGTAATTTTTTTAATGTTGGCCCAACCATGGAGCAATTTTTGGGCCTACTTTGGGACAAGCAAAAATTGCAACTGGGGGCGTCAGTTTCCTGGTAGCTAGAGTGGTGGTTTGATGAGGTGGACATATTTACAACAGAACATTCATCAGCAATCAAAGGAATGTTGCACAGTCAACAAACATGACTGCAAAGTACAGATTAAGACTAAATCAAATCCCATCTAAATGAGCACAAAATTATACTGTAAACACAATACTGCATTTTCAAATAAAATCTTATTTCCTAAAACTTTTAAATAATAATTGTGCAGGAATTTCTGATTGTGTGCATAAGCTTCTACAGAACAGTTACATATCATTAAAATATCGATATTGAAATTGAACAATACGAGATCTTCAGTACGAAAGTAAGAAACATTTAGTATTTTTTTAAACTTGTAAAAAATACAGTTTGTTAATCTGAGAGACGTATCTGACAGCATCTTAAAATATGGATACAAGTTAGTTACTTTAAAAATGTGTTGTCACTAATCTAAAATGTGGGGTTTTGTTTTAAGGACTGGCGTTTTGTTAATAACACATTCAGAAACTTTATGCCACGATTTACATTACACAATACAGTACACGTTAACTAACCACTCTAGACAAGAAGGGAGATCCTATACAGTTGAATTATGAAGTCAATTATAGATTAGATATAGAGTTGTTGAGTATGTCGACAGTCTTACCTTAAACATGTTGTCGAGACTAATGTGATGTAGCAGTTACATGGCGAATGTATGCGGACGGCTTGGTGCATCCTGGTGGCGTAGTGACCCTGAAGACGATTTGGAGCAGACAAACCCCGACCTTTCCGACAACCTCACAAGCCCTAAATCACACCGACGTCTGTGGAAACTCGTATCCTCGTCGTAGTGGGAGATTCTGCTGTCGCATTGTGTCTAATGTATGATTTTTATATGTATAAATACTTGGCCAGCTTTGCATGGTTAGGATACTGTGTGATTGGTCAGGCTGCCTGCTTGCCAAGCCCTGCTTTTCTTGACGTAACGATTGAACCAGGATTACACAGTCAGGTTCATAACAGCATTAATAATTGGTGATTTATCTAATGTATTATAAGATAAAGCAAACTGTGTAATGTCATTTTTTATATTTAAATAGCTCTTAGTTATTAATTTCAGACGTGATAAAATATTTTAATGTGAATATCTGAATCGTATATACGAAATGTATTCAGCATGTCAGTATGCAATAACGATTCATCCATTGTAATGGACACATACTTAGTCTACAACTTTATGGCCTAGACAAAGGAACGTTACCTGTAGCCAACTGAGTTATTGAAGGTTACAATTATCTTTTTCCACATTGTTGCAGACAGCGACGGGGAAGCACTAATTTATTCGTAAATTTGACAGTGGGGTTTTGAAATATAGAAAAACTTGTGGAGAAAATTTTAAGGTTTCCTATTTACGTCACACTTTAGACAACCAGTAAACTTATCACCTTTTTAATATATTAAAGACTCGTTTATGTAACGATGCTCAAAACCATTCAATAAATGGAATCTAAAAAGGAAACAATCTAAAGACTGAATTTGTTTCGTTGAATCATATAAATTAATTGGACTAATAGTTGTGGTACTGGCCAATCACTGTGCCATACATAAATTAAATTTACTTGAAGAATACATTCCATTGCATAGCACTGACAAAATAGCAAAAAAAAAAAAAATATTGTTACCTTACAACTACCGTATTCCCAAAATGTCTCAGACTATGGAGCTAGTTGATTTTAAGGCAAATTGTATCCTCTTTTAATTTCGTACTTTAGTACTATAAACTGAAATGATCGTTGTCGTACTTATAACTAACTTCAGCCGTCCTTTTGCAATGGTCTGCGCAGACGTTGTTTCATCAGTTGGACTTACTGACGCCAACTCCATGTGCTACAAGCTACAAGTTTGTTTGATCTCGGCAGTAGGTCATGTAAGCATGCGCGCCGAGAAGAAGGTTGTGAATTTGTCTTATGCAGTGCGACGAGTGGCCAGCGCTCCTGACGGCAATACTCCACTTTATAGAGTTGTGACCGGCTTCGTCAGTTCCCAGTCTAGCTTCAGGTTTTAGGGAAGATGTTTGTACCTTCTTACGTCAAAGGAGTGCTCAAGGTACTCGTCTGTGAAAGTGAACTATGTTATATGTAAATTGCAAGTATGCATGTAGTTTGTAAATAATTGTGATTGCTAAATATTATAATTGGGTAAAAAGTTTTGTGTTTTATCTACCCAACTATTTCCAGTGGGTATAAATATAACGTTTTGTATTAAGTGCAATTTTCAAACCACCACTGTGTTTGGAGTTAGTTCTGACGTTGGTAATGTGCATGATTTGAGTGGGCCGGTGTGATTTAAGTCCCTGATCTTTCATTTATTTCAAACAATTGCAAATAACTCGAATATTTTTTAACCAAATGCTTTAAAAAGATTGAGACTGGGTACATTCATACGATACACAATATTTCCAGGGCGTTTTTTAAATAATATGCCGTTTGCTAGCAAAAAAATTATTTTGCTTCATTTTGGCTTATTATGACAAGAAAATATCATATATTTCAGGGGCAAAAATCTTAAAACCTGTTTGGTGTATTGCAACAGAAAAATTCTGATTCCAAATATGACACATAAGCGTTAAAACTGAAAAAATGAATTTTTGATATACGTATTAATTTGCGTTAAAAAAAAATTCGAAACCGCTGCAAATCTAAAGAGCGAGGCCTTGAAGCTAACCGACACAGTCTCATTCTTCACGGAACATAAAGATAACATTGCACAATAAAGTAGTTATATAAACGACACTAGTATGAGATACCTTGAGCACGCTGTTGACAGTTTAAGTGACACTATAATTATTCTTCACCTTTACCAACCACGTGGTCTGCAGAAATACTTTGCTGATGTGTGCAAAGCAGTTACCGAAAAATTAATTTGTATGTTCGTATTACTGTTGGCCATGGGGCAAATATGGTAGTAAAATACTTATTTATAATATATTGTAATATTAAGCTCTATTCATGTATCATTGAGCACTATGATTGTCACCAAATTAGTTGGGTCGAAAGTTGCCATACCTAGAGAAATACTCTGGTTGCGTGGTATGTGGCTGTTAAAATTACAATGAATTAAATAACACTGCGTGACACTTTAATGAGTTGATTGTTTTTTTTTTTCAGTTCACGATATTTTTGTTTTTACTCACTAATGATTCATAAGAATGTCACCTATATTCAAAATAACAATGCCTCGAAACATTGTTTCAAGAAAAATTTATAATTTTAAATACATATAGTTAGAACCACATAGAAACTAAATTTCTGCTAACGACCTTGCTGTCGATGAGACGTTAAGCCCAATAAAAATAAAAACGAATAAAACTAATTTCTGCTGAAAACGTTTCTTCTATAGAAAGTTTCTGGGTTCTTCCGTTTGTGAAGTTCTCAAAACGACGTCGCCACAAACCATCTTATGAGATATTGCACAGGATATTCGTAAGAAACAAACATTAATTTCAATATTAACTTGGTTTTATTTGCAGTATTTTTTTTTATTGCTTCACATACAAATTTCGATGACACTGCAAACATTATGTGATTGTTTGCAAGTTCGACACAGCATCTGAAACAAACCAACATCACACATTTAAACCGGTAAGAAAAAAAAACTATTAATACTATTCTGAAAAATTGTGTTAACATTTCCTTTGACAGGTCAAGATTTGAAAATTGATTGCAGAAATCAATACTTCCGTCCGTAATATATATGATATGACAACGAAAATTAGTTTTTCCAGTATGTCGACTAGAGTCATTTATGTTTGCGCCAACAAGGTTCTTAGACTAATAATGACTACGAAATTGCATCAATGAATGCCTGCTTGCCGAGATAATCTGGAAAATAGTTCTTTACAAAGCACTACTTGATACAAAATTAGTCTATAAATAAGCAGAATTGCAAAAATTTCAGGAATAATACAAAACGTAAAATCATTAAAGTTCTGTAAAATAAAAATCGTCAGCTGTTAAATTTAAATGATGAAGTGCCATAAACTTTATATGTATGTACCAAATTTTTAATATAATGTTTGAAGTGAAATACTATATTGAGCAGCATAAACATCAAAGTTCCACTTTATTATAATAAGCCATCTTAAAACAATAATTACTTTCTCCAGACGTTTTGTAATCATGATCAAAGCACTGAATATCAAAACATCAGTAAGAGACCGCAGTCAAATGCTAGTTGCACAATAGTAAACTATGCGCTAAATACTACTGAGAGGTAGCTTAATTAAATGAACTAGAAACAAGAGGTTTGGAAATGTGAGTTTCACAAAAATGGCACAATAAACTGTTCTGTGTAGAATGCAATCACTGAATTCATTAGTAAGTTGCTGCTGAGTTATATTACTACACTTGGAACTAGTTTCAATTATTTGCGGCAATTTGAACTATGTCAGGCTTATTGGGATATTTACGTCAAGATGAAATGTTAGCGGGTATACAGCTGAGGATAATTTGCATTGCAGTGCAGCAATAGGATCGTATGAAACATGAATATATGGAGTGCAGTTCCCACGTGTGTTCCTCAGAAAACTATTTACTGTGAATAAGACTTGATATAAATAATTGGGGAGTATATTTATCTTTACAGGATGCAGGGTACATGGGACGTATTTAACGCCGTATTAAGTAAAATATCAAAAGTGGGGTGAACTTAAAACTGCGGGTATCTTTACTGATGCAGTATGTAGAATGTGAGCATGGGGTGTGTTTATAAACGTTGGAGGTAGTATATCCAGCTGCAGGATGCAGTGAAACAAAAATAGAATGCGTTTATTCCCACATGAAATTGTACATCAAGAAGGAGGTGTATTTAACATTGCCCGAAGAGTATTGCACATATAACACAGGAAATATTTAACGCTGTAGAAGGTGGTATATCGAGCATGGGGTGCTCTTACCATTGCAGAGGGAACTAAATGAGCTGAAGTACGTGTACCGAATATGGCCTAGTTCTCAATATGGCCCAATAGTCGCCATTGTACCGAGATCAGTGTGGGATCCGTACACACCAGTCTCCAGTATGAGCATACACAATCCATAAATATCTGTCTTACATCATCCATGTGTTATATTAGTAATATAATTAATGATTTAGGCATGCATGAATGTTGAACCTTAAGCGGGTCATATTCGGTACAGGTACCTCATATGTATTCACCACTACAGGAAACAACGTATCACGCATGCGCGTATTACTTAAGCTTTATGTGGTATAACGGCAGAGGGGTGTACTTATATCTATAGGAGGTAGTGTATCGAGCAAGGATGTACTTACTGCCGCAGGAGGTGGTATATCGAGCGAGGTAGTCGCTCCCGCTCTCTATGAAGCTGGCCACTGGCTTGACCTCAAGAAGGTAGGAGGTGCATGGACTCAGGTCAGTCACCAAGGTAGATGTCGCCTCGTTAGACAACTTCACCGTCGTCACTTTGTTGTCCTCTATCCTGGTTGTCGTCACCTGGATGTACTCCGCACACAAGTGGTTGGTGGGTGGGTTGATCCACGCCAAGATGGCGGTGTGAGCGGTGCTATTTTCGTCCACAGTCAGGTTAACTACCTGTGTTGGACCTGAGTAAACAAAGAAATTAATTGTTTAATATTGTAATGTTGCTCTTTAACATAATTTAACATAGTGATGTTTTAAATTACAATAATTTTTCTGTACTACTACAAAGGGAGCAAAATACAACATATTTTTATATACCCTATAAATTCTGAGATGAGTAGATGTGTTTTTGCTTCGTCCATATGCCTACGCGTTTTTTTTTTCATCAACATAATGCGTATTTTTACGTACGCATTCTATATGTCTTTTAAAAATGCCAAACAATGCAATGATATATATTAACAATTTTTACCACGTTTCTGTTATAATAATTTAGATACAGGAATAGCTTTTTTAATATTTTAGTGTGTCATTGCCGTTTTATTTTGGGAAAATAAGGATTGTATACAGCACTGCAAATGTCTCTTCGTTATTTATTCATCTACCGTATACCTTAGATATTTTCTTCTCATGAAGAGACTTTCCGCAACGACAATCACACTGAGGTGAAGAGATTTTGGCCAGAGCTGATCTGATCTATTTCTTGAGAGATTGTGTGTGGGCGGTGTCGGATGAGGCCGGAGTGAAGGAGGGATGTAAATGCAGAGAAAACCCGCTGATAAACCAACGGTAAAATCTACCACGTGCGAAATTCTGGAGCGACTCATCCAGGATTCTAACCGTGTCATTATTGTGGGAGATGAAAGGTCTGAGTGATAAAACACCGTGGCCTACAAACATATTGAGCTGATAACAATTTACTGAAGCTTACCTGGAGTGAACGTGGTAGACCCGAACATGGTCCTGTTATCGTTCGTCGTTGCGTTCACTGTAATAGTGAAGTTGACGCAAGCCTTGAGTAAAGTGTTTACATTCCATCCTGTCACACGTTCCCCGCACTGCTTGTCTTCCTGTGACCCTCCTGTCTCATACCAGCATGTGTCGTATGTGCGTACACATTCCTCAGAGTTGTAGGGGAAGTCTGTATCCATCAGAACCATATCGCTGGTGAAATAGTAGAATCTGAAGTTTGTGATCGGCCCAATTTCTATAATCACAAAAATAAACACTGAAAATTTTCTTTGCTGAACACATATAAATAAAGTTTGAAATGTTGTATTTTAAAAAAAGCCTGGTTGAATGTAATACATTTTTATTGGCTTCTGAGAAGATTTTTAAACCTAAGTCATTTTTTTAAATCGAAGTTAATTCATCTACAGCTTAAAAAAAAAGGTATCTATGTCGCTGTACGTCCGCTGATTAAGCCGGAGGATGCACTGTAGTGGAATGAAGCAACAGTTCCATATTTACAATATTGTTTATAGCTCCAGCAATTTTGGGTTAATTACTAATCATCAAAATATAAACTTTAAATTAATAACCGTGCTTTTACACTGCACTCAATTTTGTTATCACTTATTCGTTTTGAAATTTAAAGGACAAAGCTTGCTGAATGTCACGTAACTACAAAATTGACCGAGCTGTAAGACCGCCCATGTTATTTTCCCGAGACATGGCCGAATTTTCGAAAGTAGCAAACACCGTAGACGACATTTGTAGACGATTATGTTTTTGCCGGAGAACTACAGTTTCCTCATATCGTATTCCATAAAATTTAAGATACTCTTTTAATATTACAAATGTGAGACTAACGTCACTCTTTATTCCTAGTGCAAAATACGGTAGCAAGGAGTATTTTCATAGTTACTACCAACTACTAACAGTAGCTTGAACAGTTTTTAATTACCTGCTTAGTTAATATTTAATATATTTATAATTTTATTGCTTCAAATACTAGTGTTTTAAGTACGAGCGTGTCATCAGAAACAAAAAAAAAAATAGTATAAATAATTTCACCGCTAGCATGAATGCAGTCACTCAAGACAACAATATAAAATATATTTTTTGCTAATGATGCATGTTGGGAATTCACATTTCTCAGTGAACAGTCCACATCAGCAGACAGCGTGAACAGAGAAGTGGATGTAACTAGGCTTCCTCTCACCTCCAAGTGGTGTTGTGAACTTGGTGGTCTTTTCGCCGGAGGTGGTGCCATCGATGCCAGCGGTGGAGAATGTGAAGCTGTACTCGGCGCAGCTGGCGAGACTTGTCATGTTGTAGCTGGTGGCGTTCACCGGCAGAGTCACATATTGCCTCGGCGTATCGATCAGCTCGGCAGCCCAGGTAAGATCGTAGTGACTGCCGCACTGCAGTGCTGATGACGCCACATCCCACGACAGCAGCGCCGAGTGTGGGCTCAGCTCCAGGGTCTGGTTCGGTGCGTGTGTTGGTCCTGCGAACAACAGCTCCAGTCACTCTGAGGCACTCACATCACATCTTTAAACATTCTCTCCCTGTATCGCTTACTTCGATCTTTCAAGTAGCAGTTTCTGAGCGTCAGGCTGTGCTCCAGCTGACCATTTCATAGTTAAGTTATCGCCAGTTAAATTTTGGTTCGATTAACGTCGTACAGAGCATTGTGTATTTGACAAAGCTTGTTGCATACTGGACAAATCAATACCGAACTACACACACCAAAAAAAGTATTGCATCAGCTTGGTTCCAAGATGGGTTGACCACTTCATGAATGGTTTTGTTACATCACGAATACAGTTCCTTTGACTGTTCCTATATGTCAGTAAACCTGCCCAAAGATGTATGCACCCATACATCTTTGGGCAATGATCAAGCAAGGATCAATCAGTTCCAGCCATTCCACCAGGTAATGCAATACTTTTTTATGTGTTTATTATGTATGATATAATTGTGGCATACTGAATCAAGTCATGTACCTATTCAGTTAAATGAAGGTGCAGTTATAACACAGCAAAGTTTAAAAAGTTTCTACTTCTAGAGATTCAGTCTGAATGAACTACGTACAAATGCCCAATACTTGTGTGATACAATGTGTCATCTGGAGATGGAATTTAATATTGGCGTAGAAACTTCGCAAAATAGGAGAATGACCATTCTCTATGACCAGTTTCTCAGTCACACTTTACAGCCCAAATCACACATGGTTCATCAAAATCACTGTTAACTCGGCTTAAATCATCCACGATTAGATGCAGACTAACATAGAGGGAACTGATAATTCCATTTACAATAGGTGTGATACCCACTTCACCCATTAGGACTTCTACTCAATACCACATTGAAAAAGGTTACACCAAACCAATCTCCATAAATATTTCAAAATGATGGCTCTCACCAAGAGGACCAGATCATGAACCCTTAATGTTTCTACCCCTAAAGTCACTTCTGTCATTCGTCAGTAAGGTGCCAGGTAATCGAGTACAATGAGTCCAAAAGCAGCATAGCTATCAGTATCTGACATTTCAAATACAGTTTCTCCAGATGTACTTGTGAGCTTCAATTAATTCATCTCCTACAAATCACAATCAGAAGCAGCAAAATTCCTTTACATTTACGCTGATACCTCAAATACCAATGAAGTATCATGCATGTGAGTCTTCTTCCATGATCAGCCAATCCCTCCACGGACGAGTTTAGTATATATCTGGCATATTTAAGAAGTTACAAAATTTGCTGTCTGACGCTGAGATGCTGACCAGGGCTCTGAACTACAGTGCACTCCGTGTTTAGTCTACACCAGCGCGAGAGAATGAATAAAAATGCTAATGCCAAGTCAACTTGCTAAGTGCTATATGTGTACCAAGTATGACGTAGTTGGAAAAATTGTTCTTAAGATGTATCGTGCAATCAAAATATGTTCAATTAGCATCAATTTAGAAAAAGGCATTAACAAAAAATTGTCAAATGAACTGAGAAAGTTATACCTATATGTTAAGCAATTGTCATCAAATTCTGAAAAATTCTTTCTTCTGATATTTCGTGTGTTCGGAAAAAAGTTCAAATACTCCACTGTTTGAAAGAATGAACACGAAAAGAAGAAAATATATAAAAGTCGACTAATAAGTTAATGCGCACGAAGTTGACTAAGTAGACTTCACATCCATTAATGGATTATTGTATTAAATTCGTAATTTTCAACCGTTCATACAGTCAATCCCTCACGAGCCCAAACTACTTGACTGACTCAGTCAATCACCAAGGATTAATGAAACTCATCAATAACTAATCAACCCAAGTCAACACAGCCAACACTTCTAAACTCAGTGTACAATCACATCAGGCAACATTACCTTAAATCATTTACAGCTGTAATAGCTGATAACCGATCAATCTGCTGATAAACTATCAACTGACCACAAGGCAAAGATGCAGATAGAGAGGCGAAAGAATGTAATGACGAGGGAAAGAAGACCACCGCAAGCAGTCCCTTGGAAGACATCTATTTCAAATCGTCTAGACGGAAGATCATCAAGATAGCCTACTAGATGAAGGAAAATTCAAGATGGAAACAGTACCTCAACCACTTGGCTTTATATTTGATACACTTAATAAATTCGTAATATACCATTAGTTTTATAATACAATAAATGATGCACAATGATTGGGAACTTCGTTCCTTAATAGTTGACTTCATTAATTGTTCAATTTACTAACTATTTTAAGCAATAATAAATAGCTATGTGCTACAAAACATACGACATTTCATTTCAAAGATTTAGAATTGTTACGTATTTTATTATAATAATTTAACACAAGAAATTAATAAATAATTAATGTTGCAACATACAGGGAAGGCAAGAGCAACCGAAAACATACATTTTTTGACAACCTGAGTACTCAGTATGTTGCTGCCAGTCTTTTCAGAAAAATCTACAGAAGCAATTTGGTAATCTTTAATACATTTTAAGTATAGGCTAAGTGAGGATGCCACCCAAGCGGTCACTGCATGTTTACCAAACCTACCTGTTTGAAAGAAGAGGGTTATGTTCTTGGATGACCTGCCGTCGGTGCCTATTGCAGCGAAGTGGAGGGTGTAGTTCGAGCAAGGAACAAAACGGCGGAAATTGAAGTTTTCTCCCCAGGTCCTCTTCGTGTATGCGCACGTCTCATGTTCGTTTTTAGTGATCCAACAGGCCCTGTACGAGTCCACGCAGTCGTTGGATCCTTTATAGAAGTCCACAGTGAAGATGTTGCTCCACACGTACGTGACATTTGCGTCCGATGGTGCTGGTATTTCTGTGTAAAAATCGATCACTCAATCAAACATTTTTAAGACAGTTTACACAAATGTTAGCACTTCAGTTTTTAGCTGGCATATTCGCGAGTCTCCGGTTGAGTGCTTATTAAGTGTTTAATACTAATGTAAGTAACTTTAAAAAAAACCTTTCTTCTATACTAAAAATACAGTGTCACCCGAATTTTCGTGCATTTCAATAACAAACTATTAACAAACAATTTTGGCTTACCACTTTGCAAATATGTAGGTACTGTAGGTATTACGTTTTTCTGTTCTATTTTATTCTTACTTGACAGCATTCGATTGCTGAAGGTTCATTCGCATGTAAATCACTATTTTCAAAAACTTCAAAAACGTTGAACTACAGAAAAATGAGAACTTTTCATGTATAAGTAAGCACACAAGTACTCATAATAATTCTAAGAACAACACGATAGTTTGGAATTTGATACAGTTGGTACAGTCGCCAAAAAACGTGAACTTTCCTATGCCAGTATGTCGAGTATGGTTCTATTATTCGAAACTGTGATAACTCCGGTGTGTCGCTAGAAAGAACTGCAGGTGTCAAAATAAGTGAGAACTTATTTTGAACTGAACAATAATAAAACAGCAAACAATACGGAAACGGATAGAATATTAAAGAAATCACACTCATTTACCTATTCCCATGGACAATTTTAGCAAATGGCGAACCTATTTGCATTTGTGAAGTCTAGTTGCTACTAATTTATTAACACACAGACACTTCTAATTTTTTCTTAACACTCAAATATGTTTATTTATACTGCATCTACTGCCATACTAATTCTTAGTATTTAACATACTTTGTATTTTCAACTCAATACAATATCTTCCAACCAACTGCCATAAAACCTAGTTTCTGGCCGAAATTAAGGGAAACCTCAGTTTAAGGCGTTTACACTGTACACGAAGCTTAGGTTTCATCACGAAACTTGAATTGCAAACTTAGGTTTCCCTCGGCAAGGAAACCTCACTTTCGCGCCGTTTACACCACACTCAAACAGTAGTTTTCGTTACCCAGGTTCCGAAACTGCAGTTTCGTGTGTCGGTGTAAACACACTCAATGGTGTTGTTTGCACTTAGCCTGTATTATTTTTATTTACAAGTAATAATTTGTTAAACGTGAGGAATAGAACTGGAAGAAACTGTGGTCAAGTGGTTGTATTATGTGGCAGTCGTGTGGGTTTTTCTGTTAATATTCATTTCGCTAGCCAGTGCATACGTCACTATAGCAGCGGTGTTGTTGCTGCCGACTTTAGTTCTTAGCAAAACAAAACCGCAGACGTTTACTGATCTCCTCCCGATATCTTTCAGAAGAAACACCAGCACTTGACAATAGTTTCTTATATCTTCATTTAGCTGTTTATACGAGCAATGTGAAATAAAACATGGTAAATTAAGCTTAACAGAATTTTTTAACATGTCAGTATGTACCTTATGATTTTTAAGTCTGCGCAAGATTTACCAAGACAAAATAATTTGATGTTAGAGAAAAAACAATAAATAACGAAATAAGAAAATTACCGTTCTCCAGTCAACTAAAAAAATATAATTTACCTTGGAGTAGAAGAATCTATAAATTTTAATACATACATATTTGAATAATTTTCGCTATCTAAGAAACATAGTGAACATGCTGATAATAGTTTTCGTCAACATCTGTAAAGTTTAACATGTATTGGTTATTTGCCAATACAAACGGTAGTAATGTTTTTAAAAGTTTTATCATTTGCATACGAACACTGTTTAATAGGACATTTTTAGCAGAGAATGATTTTGTGTAATGCGTTTTGTGCTACATTCTCAAGGCAAGAATGTATATTTAAAATACCGGTATGTGATTCTACCCTACATCACTGTCATTCGGTTTGGTTTTGCGAACACAATACAATTACATATGAAACACACACGTACTATTCAGTACCAATATGCACCTAAATATGCATAATGCATCAGTTAAAATATGTTGTTTTTGTCTTCAAAAATATTCAATACAAACTGTATTTCCTACATATTTTAATGTTAGTGATCAGTATGACTAAGATGTTGGTTATGGCTGTATGATAAAGTTATAGGCATGGTACTTGTACAGTAATTGAGATCTAAGTTTATCTTTGCAATTATTGTTTATACAGTGTGCAAGCATTGTCTTAGTTAAAATATATATATTTTTTTTCACTTGAAACAGTGCGTACGGCACTGTTTCTATTGATAGTTAATTTTAATACGCACATTGTCAGCCTCACACTTTAGAATTCCACGTCAGTAAATCGATGGTTACGTCGTTCATATGAAACATACGGGTGCCAAACCTAAATATTCTCGCTTTATTGACGAAACGTATTTCCATTGTGTCGTGATAATATGAACCATGTTCGACTTACAGGTAAAATCTGTTCGTCTTTCCATCTAACAACCGATACACTTCAGTAAGATTATAGTTATATTCTGAAACTAAATAAATCATATAAAGTTTTATTAGAGTACAGTAGGACAGAAATAAATAGCAATACAGAATGTCTGCTATCCTCAATACTGACCTGTGACTTTATCCAAAATGGGCAGGTCGTAGTTGGAGGAGTACCCGTTCTGGCCAACCAAGTTGACGGAGATGTATTTAGTGGCACATGCGTCGATGCCGGTGACGGTGGCCTCCGTGGCGTTGAGGGGCAGCGACTCCGAGAACTTCGTCTCACAGTCCGTCGAGAATAGGGCCATCGTGTAGCGGCAGTTGGTCACATTGTAGCTGGCCGCGCAGGACAAACTGCGTGAATCAGGAGTCTCCCAAGTTAGATGTGCCGTGTGGTTGCGCACTTCAATATCGACTTTCGGCATCATAGGAGCTGGACACAACACGACAGCTTGTTCAGTACATATTCCACTAGTTTATATTTTGAATAACCCAGTCCAAATAGTAAACACGTCCTGATGTCAGTTATGATTTTGCATGAATGTTATTTGTCGTGATTACTTACTTGAACCACTGTGACCGTAGTGCTAGAGTATAGGTAGAGACACTGGTAAATCGCGGGAAAAGTTGTTTGTTTGCTAGGCTCCAACATACTATGTATAACACTTATATTGTCTTCCTATCGTTTATATGAAGTACTGTGTCCCTATTCAACAGACCTAATTATAACTGAACAGATGTAACACAGAAAGTACATGATTTGCCATAAAACTGTTCGCACGTGTCACTATTGAGATACTACAATTTATTGGAGACTATATTAAATATTTTCGCGATTTTCCAGTGTGTCTAAGTATAGGTCTTCTCTTAAAGTTACGTATTCTAGTCTGGATGGGTTGAATAAAAGATTTCCACGTGCCTCACTGCCCCATGTTTTGTCCAGGAAAGCAGTGAACCGAAGGGTGCGCTTGGAAAATTCGTCATTCGAACGTTGCTGCCTCTGTTTTCGAAACGAGCAACAATCATAAAGAAAAGATTTAGCAGTTCCCTTTCAACTTATAAAAACATAATTGATGTATCGCTGATTTTCAGAATCCACCTTCCTAGAAAATTAATTCTTAATTAGTCAGATGAAGAATATTTTACTGTTTGAAAGCAGCAAACAAGCAGGAATTCCTGTACTATTCGGATAACGATTATCGATGCTAATTATTGAGGTGTTTTTTTAATTACAAAGGTTATTGTACGACAAACAACCAAGGGAAGTGAGGTATGTAACTTGTCTACATTTTGGCAGGGAGTTTACAAATTGTTTATGCAATTATCTTCTGAATTTCGTCACCTTCTATATTTGGTAGTATTATTTTAATGTTGGACCTCAATACTTCCAGTTGTAGACTTCATTAGAATTTATTGATTTGTGGACGTACGCCATTGCTCATGTTTTCGCTGATCAAACCTGTTTTGGATGACAAATAACGAAAAACGAACAAGAAAATATGTATAAGAAAATGCACACAAAAATAGAAAGAAAGCAATTCCAGAGGATTTTTCAGTTTTTTTTGAGACTTTGTAACACTAAAAATCGATAAAAGTACGCTTTTGTCAAAAGTCTAGGGACCATCACGGAATTCAAAAGAATGTCACAGGTTATCCAATAATGCTTCTACTGCAATTACCTGTTCGGCAAAGGTTATATTCCTGTTATGATAGACGAGTCACCTACCTGTGACGACTGAAGCGTACGTCTTCGGAGATGGCTTGCTGTCCGTATAGAAGCTGCCGTCGACTGTAACCACGGAGATGTTGTACTCGGTGCAAGGGGACAGCGACGGTTCATTCGGTGTCCTGAATGATTTGTATGAGGTCTCTGAGCAAGTCTCTTCGCTTTCACCTTTGGCGGAGTAGCACACCCTGAACCCGGGGTAGCACTGCTTGTTGTAGCCTCCGGGTAGATCCCAGTCTACTACGAAGAATTTCGCATCGACGTACGATACGGTCACCTTCTCCAGCTTCGGTGCATCTGGAAGAACAAGCAGTTCCATCTTTATTGCGGTATTTTATTCTGTCAAATTACTATTTGTTGTCTAGGTGAATTTATGTTCTGCGTTATCAAATTCCTTGACTTCCAGAAATATTTTTAAGGAAATTTTTTTATTTTAATAATTTACGGATAGTTCTTCTTGGAACAGTTTTATGATAATTTTTCAGCTATTTCCAAAAATACTGAGTTTGTGTATTTTTGACTTTTTTGGATAAATATTCGTTAAACCCGGTTTATAATAATTTTTCATAAATCGATATGTAAATACTTAAAGTTGAAATTTGGCGTGATGTTGCAAAGTTGGCACACAAATCTACATGTTCGTTACTGAGAACATGAAATGCCCGTATTTTTGTAAATATTCATGGGAAACACTCTACTACTGCCTCTAATGCTTACACAACGAAAGCCGAACCCATTGCAAACTGTCATTGCAGTAAAAAAAACTTAACATTTTATTTAACGGATGACTTGCCTTGCTATGATAAAACGGTAATGATTTAAGTTAGTCACATAAAAGAATTTAACACGTACCTTCAGAGTTGGACTTTCTGTCTTAGTGCAATGCTGCGACGACGATACTGCGATAAAAATGACAATGACTAACCAATCAGAAGCTAGATCTCCGACGACGACGAAGCGTGCGGACGCGATAGAACACGCTCAAACGCAACAGCGATTGTCGTTTGCGAACAGGAAAACTACGTGACTATGTGGAAGAATAATACCATTATAAACAAACAACAGAACTGGACGAAGATGTGGAAGGAAAACGGTTTCGTCAATATGTCGAGGTATGTAATGAAAATATGTTCGTTGTGTTATTACATCTAGGCCTTCATTTGTCTGATATAGCTTCCAGTTTTTGCCGACAGAAGCCCCTGTAAAGCATGAAACGCCCGGCCGCTGTCGTAGTGTTGTAGAATCGAGCGACGACCATTCGCATGCGGCAATCACAAATCGCACTTCGCTGTCGCAGCATCGCTCTATTGTACAAAGACCTTAATAGGAGTCTTAGACTGGCGTATGGACGGCGTACAGTGTCACGCGTATTCTTTGCCACGCGAAACCTCTTAACTTATTCATATTATGGTTATCTATGAACATAACACACACTTGAAACTATCCTTCTATGTTTTCGAAAATTCAGCACGCTTGTTAGAAATATGATTTTCGGGCTTCTCAAATGGCTAAAAACGTTTTTTTTAGACTGCTGTAACTCCGAAAATATTACCTGAATCCGAAAATTGCAAAGCGAGGGGCATGCTTTGGTCTTTACTTCAAACTATTCAAAAATAAAATGTTGTGGTCACCGCTTAAAGTCCCGTAGTCAAAAGACTAAAAGGAAAACCTTAGACGCCATATCGGCACGCTGCGAATAGGGGCGATATGCTTATCGTCAAGCGTGGGACACTGGCTCTCATCGCTACGCTGTCCTCACGCGTTAAAGTTGGAAATTCGACCCCTGCGCTAGACTCCTCTCAAGGGAGTACTCACTATTTTGGAATAATTAAACTTCTTGCACTTAATGTTGTCTACAAATGTTCTATGACCTATTATGTTTCAAGATTACTATTGCTTATACAAAACTTGTGACCATCTGTAGAAAAAAAAATACTTTCATTCTCCTGAAGGTAACTTGTCAAAATTTAAGAACGGCAGTGAAGGTGTGACAGTTTGATAACGCTTAAGAAGGTAATATCTGCTCAATGTCAGACGGGAAATTTAAATTAATTTCATTGTATGGAACTTAAAGCATCAATTTATGAATTCGAAGGTGTCAGGTACCGATCCCCCTTAGCACGTATGAGGACCTTGTCATCAGTGCCAGCGAGAAACTAAAAATTATGATAGCGACTGTATGACTTCAGTGGCAAAAAAACCATACGTACCGCAATTGTTACAAATAATTCATCCATTTACCAAACGAACTAAAGCATAGGTAAAAGCCTCGCAATCGGTAGAGTCCAAGTTCGATTCCCGATACATTGATCATGATTTCGGCTTTGCAGTTTTATCCTAAATTACCTCAGAATAATGTTCTCTGGTATTATTCCATTTTACAAGCCCTGGCCTATTCCCTCCCTCCCCTCAGAGTTGCGTACCACTTCCAAGCTCGCCAAGCTGTTTAATGTCACGTAAAATATCCAGTAAACAAATTAAATAGATATACTAAAACATTTTACGTAATGTTTCCAAAATACTTTATTGCATCAGTAACAAATCCATCAAGTAAAAATTAAATTAATAACTTCCTCTATTTTTCGATCCGTCTTTGAAAATCTCTCTCTCTCTCTCTCTTTCTCTCTCTTTCTTCTCTCTATATGCATGTCTATTGTCTATGTTTGAAACTTATCATTACAGCTATGTAAAGACAATAATTAGATTTTCTGTTGCCCCTTCAACATAACTTAACGGGAATCTAACCTTATTACTAAGTGTGATTTTTTTCGCATACTTAAGGATATAACTTTTATAGGCCTAAATCGTAAACTAATCAAATCAAGAACATATACTATCAGCAAAATTGTATTAAGTAATGTAACTTCACCGAGTAAAATATAAAAAAAAACATTCTCAGTTTTTTCCTGAATTATTTCGAAATAATGTAGGTGCTGATAAATTCGAAATGCATTATTTATACTTTATTCCTATAGAATCTCTACTCACCGCCACTTCCCGTCTTGAAAATCACGTAGGTGTAGTTTTCTTTGCCGTCCGGCGCAATAGAGAAGACCTCTATGAGGGCGTTCCTACACGGCTCTAGCCCAGTTACCTCGAACTGGGTCGTGTTCAAGGGCAGGATAAAGCTCTTGAAGGCACACTGCACCCCGGCGTCGTTCAGGTAGGAGCAGGAGGAGATCCTGTAGTGGTCCAGACACTCTGAGGATGCTGGATGCTCCCAGGATACGAGGGTCGACGTGTTGGTCGTGTGATGCGTCTTAAGGTTCCTCACCACATCCGGAACTGAACATGACATTTATAAATTAGTTTCATAGTTAGTACTTTTTATTCTGATGTAAATATTATTTACGTTTCGTCGACAGCGAGGTCATTAAATACGGTTGCCCAAAGCTTAACACAAATGCAGTTACTTGGAGAGAGTTCATTTTTTTAATATTTGTTAAGATACTGTAACATCATTACTCTGGGGAGAATTATAGAAACCATAGAAATTAAAAATTTAGATGATCATAACCGGGAATAGAACCTAGGTCTTGCCGACTGCGAATACAATGTGTTTTTTATTGCAGTACCTTCCTTGAATTCACTGTTAAATTATTTACTTTATTGGGCACAAGTGCTGAATAAAGTCTTGTCTTTTAAATGACCCAAAATAATTAGGCATTAATTACGTTGGAGCATTACAAAACAAAGAATTTATCATTTAAAATGTAACTATAATTTTCTTTGAATTCACTAAATTGAAATAAACCCTTATATAAGTAACATACTGCCACAAAATTATCGGAATATTATTTTGAAAACAATAATATAGGTTCGTCACTTCAGCATAAATTGTTGTCTAAATCCAAGTATTTCCGCGTGAAGTAAAAGCGTTGTAGTATGAAATTTCAGTAATTAAAATTAAGACGATGTTTTAATTCGTAAATTGAATATTTGACACGAGGTGTGAAGCACCGACAGAAATGATTTTAAGTTGCCAAAAATCAATTTGCAAATTTTTGCGCACTAATACTTATGTTTACTAAACAAAACATTGCCTGCATAACCAAAGTGCATACTTTCTCTAACGTAGGTGAAAATTAACCCTAAAAGTTAAAATAAGTTACGTAAATGTAGAAATAGGCCATTAGTGTTGATTTATTCGCAATGCAATCGTCTAGCACCTACAATAATACTATAAAAGACTAAATAGAAAAGTGTCTATAGGTGATTCGGAATAAAGTGAGCACTCAAAAAAGCCCTGATTAATTTCTATTTTCTACCAGTTTATATCTTTTCGCTGCATGTAAACATCAACATTGCCACGTGCTTTTATTTACATAGGCTTGTACAATGTTTACATTTATGTTACAGTGCTCCGATAAATTTAAGCTACAATATTATGTACTCGTTAAATGCATGGGTGTTGAATATGTGCTATACTCAGTAGTAATCTCAGTTATAAATACCTGCGAGTAAACGTCTTATAACCCCGATATCTCTGCGTCTACTCGAACGGCGCTATTACCGTTACGAATCTCGTAAATGCATGCACAGTATATTCGAACTTTTAAATTATAACCGCCACTAAAAACACACACGACACACGCAATCAAGAATTCAAGTTCCGTTCAGCGTACAGCAATGAACGACGACGACGCACGTAAAGAGAAACAATAAATAACGTATATTCTTAATGTGTGAAACACGGGAAAAAATGCTGTTTCTATTTCCAGATACTCAGGCTGGCGATCATAAAACATTACTAATGACTTCACATAATTTAGCAATGATATTCATAAACAGTCACTTCTAATACTTTCATATGTGTTTATCAGAAACCGATATTCATTACATAACGGACAAACAAACTGAATGACGCAATTCGCTTCCAAGCGGCGAAAACCT
>PNEQ01018593.1:9971-28678 GCA_003012365.1 Medauroidea extradentata | reverse complement strand
CTTGGCACGCCTGGAGCTACTGAGTACAAGAGAGAACAGTAAAATTTTAAACCAGATGAAATTTAATCAGAGCGATTTCGCCCCCGAGGCTTGACTTCCCCGCGCCAGCGCTCCCGTACACGTCCTCCCTGTCCCGCCATGACACTTCGACTGATCAAAACATTCAGCCGGCCATCTCCCGGCGACCGGTCACGAGCTCTGATGTACGACGACTCACTTTCCTGGGCGGACACTCTGACTTACTCGGCCGAGCGGCGGAGGGATACATCAGGATCCAACTTGCCTAAAAAGCTGGTTAATTGACGTTTATAACCTAAAAATTGTATGTAACCTTAATACTGATAAATTCACAAAGCATTTTACTCCATACTACCAGCTAAATATTCATTAGTTTATTAATTGGGGATGTGCAGCGTCCTCAATCTGTCGCGGATCACCACCTTTTCAGTGTTGTTGCACACGACACTACCACCCACGTTGGTCGAGAAACGCCCTGCAGAGTCCCCGCATTCCAGCACGTCCCTGTTCGTGCCTCCAAACGAGTGAACTCTGACCTGCCTGCCAGATAAACCTATCTAAGCACTGGCTAGCTCCGAGCTTATTTGAAATTGTAAAAGCCAGCACTTCTCTGTACGTGCTTCCAAGCAAGAGAACTACGACTAGCCTGCCACATAAATCCTATTCCAGGAGAAGCAAGCTAATAAGCCACTTGAAATTTAAATAATCCAAACAAAGCAAAATATAAGAAAAGTTTACTTAGAAAAGTTGCTTGAAATTAAATTAGCTTTAAAATGAGTCCAAACACGATATAAATCCGATAAAATTGACACGTAAAATTAAATGCTTTTCTCTTGCTTTAAAGTTAAATTTAAAATTATAAAGAAAATTTTAATGTAAATTTCTCTATTCGCATCCCCAATTAATATGTTGGATCCCGCCGTATACATCCTTATACCTTATTAAGTTGGCCTACTTAATTTGTTATAAACTACAAAAAAAAAACATTAATTAAGAAAAAAAATTGAAATTACTGTATGATAAGAGGCCAAGTTAAGTGCTACGTGCCAGTGCACGTCACAACGTATTCGCTACCATTTATTACCGTTGCAGTGTTTACAAATTTCATTTATATTGTTTTAAGACGTCATAGATATGCTACATTTAGTTGGGAAAGTTCACGTGTGAGACAAACACAAAAGATGGCGGACTGTTAAACTAGTAGCGTTATGATGTTCCACTTTCATCCAGTGGAATATTTTGGTACTAACTATAGTCCATTCTTGCGGCAACAATTTTGTTCTAATAGTGTCGTACTTCGGACTTGAATGTAGTTAACATCTCTGGTCCTGAAACGTAAACAAAACATTGCAATGCGATGATTATACAATGAAATACAGTATTTGTAGTTTTTATTTTTGGGGATATAGGCGTTGGTAGCTGTCCAGCTTGGTGTATTAGTATTTATTTTGATACTGAATGTAATGCAACGTATTTGTCTAAACAAATATAATGACAATCATTGACGAACAAGTTTTTATTTTATAGTTGACATTTACCAATGTAGTTAAGAATTGCATTTTCATGCGCTGTATTAGCGGCAATACAATCAGAAACCTCAAAAAGTTTGCCGTTTGTACACAAATTCAATCTAGAATCAGGGGTACAGGTGAGACTATAATATGTTCTCAGTGATGTTTTTTTTTGTATAGGCCATATTGATCCCAAAACCAGGGATTCGGTTCGAATTTGATTCCAGTGGAATCTATGGAATCAATCGATTCTGGAATCGGATTCCACCTATCACTACTAACTACTGCTATTTACGTTATGTAAACTACTGCTGTGTGTGATTGCCGAAGTGTTACATTACCACGTACGGTGATAAGTGCAAAGGTGAATTTGAGTGGTTGGAACGGGACCCCCAGCAGTACAAATGTGTTACGCAAATTAGGGGTGGGTTGGTTCCAAATTGTTACCGGTTCCGGTTCTCGGTTCAATTCTTAATAATTGGCTCTCGATTCTCTGTTACACTTCCAATATATTACAGAGCTCTATAAACTGTTTTTGGTAAGCTTACCATGTTCACAATAATTGTTTCATCCCATTTTTTTAATCCTGCAATTAATTCTATGGTTTTGTATTAAGTATAACAGTACTTTATAAATTTGAGTAGTTAAATTAGAAATTAACTGAAATTTATACAATGACAAAGAGATATGAGATTTATTTATAATAGAAAATAATTTTAGTTAGTTAAAGCAATCCATTATAAGGCTGCTACATAATACATGCTTAGTGCCTACTGTAAATTTTTGTGACAAAAAAGTTAACATCTTTAATTTTTTTGAGGATTAAGTCTGTTCCTTTTCACATCACAAATGGCACCTGTTGTGCTGAAGGCACGTTAACTTGATACTGTTGATGGCACACAGAGGTATTTAAATGCAAGTTTTTTAAGCCTTCTGTATTCAGAATCATGCCAGTATTGGCCAATTGCACTTGGATTAGATTCTGGGTTAATGGTTTCATCATTAACATAAAGTTTTAGTTCATCTTGAGCAGCAGTAGTGGGTTCTGTATCACTATCAACAGTAAGGGAAGGATCCAATTGTTTATATTGTGTCCAGATACCATGACTTACATCTGTGGGAACCTGAGGGGAGAGTGATGTGAATGTTGTCTCTGATATTTTCTCTGTTAGAGACAGTTCTTGAGCAGCACTAATTTCTTCTATTTCACTAACTATTGAGTCTTTAACTGAGCTGAGAGAAACTAAGTCTACCTCTTTTTGAAAATGTGTAACTTTAAAACAAGGATCTAATATTGTAGCCGTCATAATTAGTTCATTTGAACGTAGGAAGCTGAATTCTTGCTTCAGCCATGCCAGTAAATCATTCTTTATGCCCTGGAGACCAGAACATTTGGGACTAGGAATTTCCAAATGGTGCTGTATCACTTGCACTAAAGGTACCACAAAAAAAAATGCAATTGTACATTTTATTGAACACAAATTCTAACTTGCTATGTGTCCCCTTGCTCAGATTGATTTTTATTATGCAGTGCACGTCAATTTATTAATTCTGATTCCCTTAGGTTAATTTATTTTGCCCACTTCTATATGGCTTGATCTTTTGGGCTTTCTCTGCTTTCTGAAAAAAGAGAGCACTTTTGAAATATTGCATTAGGATATATTTTAAACAAAACTATTTTAGTCATGATGGTTAGTAGAAAATTAGAGAAAGTACCTAGTTTCACATTATCATACTGTTACTTAGCTGGTACTGAACATTATACGTATATGTTGATTAGTTTTACATAGTTGAAAATACACTGGTGATGAAAGTCAGTCAGGTCTTACAAAAGTGCTAACTCCAATGTGAAAGCACCTGAAAAACACTACCTGACGCTGGCTCTTTTGGGACGTCCCGCACACCCATACCCTAGGACTATATGAAAGCCAGCTCCTAACTAAGTAAAGAATAAGTTGAGACTTGGAGGTTAGTTTGACCACGTGTTTATTTGCTAACACACATACATGTGGTCATGTTACGTAGCACTCACAAAAATATACTGAACGTGAAACTATTGCGTTTAAAAAATATGTTACAAGACTAAGCACTGAATAAGACACTGTTGTAGAGGCGATGAAAAAATGAAACAATGGTGTTACTGGATAGGCTGGAGGCGGCCAGCACCGTACATTTGCTGAAGTTCACGGATGGCAGGTGCCAGGTTCAGAATTAAGCGTAGAAAACTTTAAGACGTGAAAATGTATATACGAGAGTATACTGCGGAACGAAGACGAAAGTGGTGTAGAAGAATTAACAAACAGAAGTAACCAAATCAGAGTTGCAAAGGTGATGTTCCCGCAGTTTGTCTATACGCTTGGCCGCATGTCGTACAACTGCAGGGAGGCGAGCGCTGCGGTAAGCCAGGTGCCCACGCCTAGATGGAGGGATACATGACTCGCCTCAGGCCTATGTCCGGTAACGTATTTTAAGTAAGTACAAAATTATATGGTTCTTAAACTGAGTGAGTAATTCGTAGTTCAAAAATTAAAAGTATTCAAAATTAGTTGGGCTTTTCGTATGTATCATTAAACAAAACAAAACAAAGCGTGATATAACTACACTTAACAATAAAAAAAAGTAAAACAAAACATTGCACCCTTGGTAATTACATGCCTTGATCATAATTGTGCCAGCCATGTGGCTATTTTTTGAGTGTCTTGCTAAAAGAGAAACAACGTTAAACCCTTTTATTACTTTCGCCCCCGTGCTTTATCCGGCGACGTGTCGGGCGTGACGTCACAGTTTATAATCGTGGCGGCGCACATAACGCACCATCTTGCTCTGCTCTGCACTGACTCGACTTTGCCAACTCTGGCAAGCAAACACTGACACCACAAACACCAGTGTTGCACTACACTGCTGGACGGCGGGAGCACACGGAGAATACACGCACATGCATTGAGACAGGGCGTTAACTTACCTGGCCCTTGGCTTGGTATGATGACACAATATAACATTTACAAAGCACTCACAAATGACTGATTCCCTATACACAACTAAGTTATAGCAGACACGAACCTCTGCAATGGAAGGTGTTTCTTTGCTGAGCTGTCACATAGCAGTGTTGAAAATCTCTATTATCTCTATCAATTCATCTGCTGTGTGTTCACCAGATATGAATGCATCGCCCCTACTGCTGGCCAAGATGGTGGCATTATTCTGCTCTTTCAGTAGCTTCATGTGAAGTGTGCTGTTCCACTGTGTTGAAACATCCTGAATCATTCTACATAGAGGGAGAGAAAGCTGGTTTTTATACTGTTTCAATATTTTTGTGTTTTTACGTGAATATTTGAAACTAGAAACAACTTTTTTACATTTTGGCACTAACTGATTTCTTACAATAGTAATGTACAGAAAAGCTTTTCGAACCACACTGAAGGAGGTGGACTGCATATGGTACTGCTATGAAAGCAGAGTCAGCCAGCGCCTTGGTAATGTCAGATCCACCATCCCGCACAACTGTAACTACCTTAATAGTCAAGTCCCACTGCATAAGCATATTTGAAAGAAACTGGCGAATATTGTCAGCTGTATGACAGACTTTCTGAAATGGTATAACCTCAATAACTTTTTGACACTGTCCTAAAGAACTTTTTGTGTTGCGTATAAAGTGAACAGTGACAGACATATAATCATTTACTGCACAGGAAGGCCAAAAGTCTGTGATGACAGGAACATACTGTATGGCTGAGTGATAGTTCATATGACACTCATTCTGATAATTCTGTGTATGTACATCTTTAGTAGATGTTTGTTTGATAACACTCTCCTTGATGGTAAAGAATACAGAGACTCTAGATGGTTAATAAGTCTCCTAAAACCTGTATTCTCCACTATTAACAGAGGCTGCATATCTAGGCACACCATTTCAGTAATGAGCCTTGTAATTTTTTATGCCTTACAATCACGGGGTTTGAACTTTGTGACCCTGTCATAGGCCTGCACTAATGTTGGCTGACTGGCTGAGCAAGATGAACTTCGTTTGATGGCTTTAAGTACTTTTTTTTACTGCCACCCACACTTTTTTTTTTGTGAATGAGCTGTATGTACACTGCACGCCAGCTTAGATGGCGAGTGGCAGCTGCTGAGTGAAGGGCACATTCAAAGAATTCAAGCAGCAGGCCGCTGCAAAAACACCTTCAGTAGTAGCCTATAAATACCAGAATGAAATCGACTTACGTAAATTAGCCGTTCGAATTTAAAACTGTAGTAATATTATATGCAACACATTTCAGTTTGTTACCCGCCAACTCACATGGCGCATGCTGTAATCAAGTTTTTATTTTCGTTTGGCCTTGGCTTCACGAGTAAAGTGCATGTGATGCATTGTTTTCGTATCTTGTGTGAATCATTCCAACTATGAATTTTCTTCTGCAAAACTATTGCATGAGCGCCATCTTGAAGTTATCTTTATAAAGCAGTAATCACTTTAACGCGAATAACACTTGGAAGGTCGTCGTCATTTATAACCAAGTACCAGTCAATCAACAAGGATCTATTAAATAAAAGCTTTTCCTTCATAGGCTGCTTTTACTTTTATGTAACTGTTAACATAACATCAAGCAAAATTTGTGGCATTGCGAATACTGCAGTACGATTACTCAACCAACTTGTTTATTGATGTTAGCGCTAGTGTCAGCCGTTGGCACAGAGAATGTTAGCACAACACTACATGGCTCGCGCTGCAGTCACAACTGTGGAACTAGTAATCATTGATTGATTCAATTGTTTCTTTACCATTGGTATGGAAAAAATACGTCGGCATGTAATAATTATTATGCAAGACATTTGATGTGCATGTTTCTCCACATTCTAACCAGTGTATTTTGTAAATTATTATTTTATTATTTTCATAATAGATAAATGAGTTTCGAAGGTTTTTTTGATGACTAGAAAGAACCGGTACAGATTTGGCCTTTCAATGTCGATTCTTGGTACTGGTCCTAAACGCTAGGAACTGGTGGAACTAAGAACCCACACTCGATTCCGACCCATCCCTAATGCAAACTGTGCGATGGGAAAATTAAACACCCTTGTTAGTTATGCTAAAGGTTCAAAGCACAATTGTTTGGCAGCAAATAAGTTAAGATCTTAACCTAGAGATGTGTTTGTAAATAAAAAAGAAACAAGATTTAGAGACTACTTCTGAAGATGTAGTGCCTAGTTTAGATTTGTCTTGCTAAATGCAGGTGCTGCGACATTAAAAACTTTTCTTGTTAATAAAGAAACGTCTAGAACATAGATTTGTTGGAAAAGGCCTACAATGAGTGTTGTTTTATTTGTCATTTAATAGTACTACTGTTTTTAAATATTTGCTGCCCATCATATTTATTAACAGTAGCACAGCTAATAAATTGCAGATATAGAGAACAAAATTGTCATTCACAGTAGTTCATGGAATACCTCCGTATTTCACTCAGAAGGTCAAACATACATTGAAATTTACACTAGTGTAGTTTTGGTATTGAATGAATGCAAAATGTGTGTGTAAGCCTTACTGTAATAAAAGCCTATGTAGGTTAATACTTTGTATTGTGTGAAAATTATTATTAATACATTATTTGTAGCTGTGAATGATTTTCAGGTTTATTACCGGGCAATTTCAGTACATAAGTTTTACGCGTATATTGAGGGAAACCAAACTTGAAAACCTGGAAAAAACAGGAATTTTGAAATGTCCAATGGGTGGCCACCCTGTTTACTGAGTCGCATGATATCCTTGTCAAACTTGATTCATGCCAAGCCATTGCTGTCAGGTTGTGTTGGCACAACTATTGTAAACCAGAAACATACTTTCATGGACTTTCAGTTTTGTGCCACCCTCATGTCACCTAGTATATATTTACAAAAATAAGTGTATTTTTGTAACATGTGTGTTCCTATACGATTCATCCAATTGCAATGAAACTTGAGTTGGGAGTGTGTCCACAAAAGTTTATTATGAAAAATCTGTATTGGGGAGGTGGAGGGGGCAATACAAGCAATGTACCTTAAAATTGAGTAAAAATTTAATTTTTGAAAATGTTGCTTCTTAAAATTATTTATAAATCCTTGATGGATGTATAAAACCTGAGACACCTGCTGCATCTGCAAGCCAATGTACAACCCACTGGAAACCTAGGGAATGTGCGGGATAAAGATGGAGGTTGACAACATTATCTGTAAAATCCAGAGGCAACGGTGGAAGCTTTGCTGAGAGTACAAAGGGTAAGCAGTCCAATGCTGCTAAATAATAATGATCACTCCCTTCATGTACTACACACTGGTTCAAGAAGTAAGTCAGGCTAGTAATAATATATCTGGGGAGGCTACTGTACATTGTGTGACGTGGCTGCTGTGTTTGTTGTTGTTATTATGATGATTATCCTATTCGCGGCGCTAGATGTGTCGCTGTCTCACTGTTTGGGGCTTTGAGGTTTTGTAGTGTGGCTTGCTCCAGATAGCTCAGTTTGTTTAAATTATATGCAGGTGTAAATATTCATTGTCATTTCACTGATTAAAACTCACATAATATGGTAACTGTTGGTTTATTTTCATTACTACGTTTTACATTTGCACTTCGTGATGTTTCTACAAATGGTGGTTTATTACCAAACCGAAATAATACAATTATGGTGACGGTCAGATGTCCGGCGTTACCGTGTCCGAATTTGATTAAGAAGAAAAAAAATAAAGAAAACAAACCCATCCATTGCCTGAAACTTAGTAATTGCTATGCCATGCCATCCCACAGTTATGGCACAAACCCCTTATCTCCCGCCACATTTATGCAAATTTATAGTTAAAAAAACCTCTAGGGACCTTAAAGTCTCCTACTGGCTCTCCAGCGCTCCCAGGGCCAGCCCCACTGCGCCCTCGTGACCTGCACATGTCTCTCCTAGGCAAACGCCCGGCTGCCACTCCGGAACCACCGCGGGCCAACGCCGAGCACGAACTTACCAACCTCACAGCAATGGACATGGTAACTAATAGCGGATATCGGCAGAGTGATAAAACACGATCCCAACTAACCAGAACTAACAAAATTACACTTAAACACATGGAAATGGTTTCCAAAATTTGAATTTATAGTTTTTATATCAAAATAATAAAGAATATTAACACAAATACAATAATTGGGGACAAAAATTGCCCAACAGTGTAACTACTTTCGCGGCGCTGTACCCTAAGCAACCCCCTGCGACGGCTGACCAACGTGCGTCAACAACTTACGTCATGAAGAAATTCCATGAAGCAAGCTATCAACCACTATGTTGGCACTAGAAATCCTACAGCCTGGAGAAGCTTGCAACACAAGAAGTTACTCACTTGACCAGGAAAAATTTTATAAAATACTAAAATTGCCAAATCTCAAAATTTAAGAAAAATACAAAAAAAGTTATATCAACAAAAATAATTAAAATTTTAGTGTGGTCAATTTTAAACCAAACAAGCCAGGAAACTAAACAAATGACTCTACTTTAAAATTCTTGATTGTATTTTAATATTTAAATTTTGAATAGGTGAATTTAAATGAATCATGTCCCCAATTACTAGGTTATTGAATCCTGTTGTATCATCCCGAACATCTGACGAACTAATACCGAATACGGCATACAGCCTGTTATTAAAGATTTAGATTTAATTAAGAAAAAAATATTTGATGTAGATTTAAACAAGATGGGGAAGTGGCTAAACACTTCACAACCCCCCAATTAATATGAAGTTGTTATTTTGTCATAAAATAAAACAGAGTATTAATTTTGAACAACTCACAATAAGAAACATCTCACCAGGAACCAGTAATACAGAAAGCAACATCAAACTACACAATAGCTTAGCCTTGCACAACATTCAACACAGTATAGAACACACTTGAATTTCATAATTACTTTTCTGTGGTACACAGGCCAAAATAGACACAAAACATCTAGCAAAAATTCAATCAAACCGCATTGGTTGCTACAGTACATTGAAATACCACCAAAGCAAAATGAACCAGAAGCATTTAAATTATTACATGTAGTGGACAGTCTGATATCCCTCAGCCTGAACTTACTTTCCAAATATGTACCTGATTATGAATTTGATTCATTCTGGCACAAATTATAACTAATTCAATAACACAAACTTAAATACATTTGTATTTTCTTTCCTTACAACAGTGCATTGTTTACGTATATGGATATCCACAACTTTCTCAAATAAAATAATTTTACCGATCTCATAAAATCACAAACATTTCCAAATATCTTAGATAAAATGCACTTGTTCTATAAAGTAGATTTAAACTGCTTGCGGGTAGGCTGCCCAAAAACACACAAACTAAACATCATATTAATTATTGTGTCCTTTGGAACAATGGCGAGGCACATCTCCACAAGTACAAATAGGGTAAAGCCCTTTGGAATGACGACGAAGCTCCCTAATCAAACACAAAAAAATAAATTCACCTAATAAACTTGCAACACATCAATGTACATTCTTCACATATGCCTATCACTTGAATCACAGCACTCCCTTCTCTTTAAGCTCTGGCCATGGGCGGCCACTCAAACGTAAATGCAATAAACATACAACCTTTTTCAAGTGCTCAAAATCATAACAAAATTTACAGTAAACTTTCAGTTACAATAACAGATTCATCGACTTGCTATTATAATACCGGCATTCTATTTTGTTTTCAAATTACGTAAATTCAGAGACACATTAAACTGCAGATTGTATTTTCAGTTAAGCTCAACAACTCTAGAACACCAGAATTTACCAAGCTCAGGTCTGGTCACACACACACACCTCAAATCCAAAATATTAATTCCAATCTCAAACTCATTTTATGTTAGGCTCAAAGGTTAATTTCCAATTCACAGAGGTACTGCCAGTCATCAAAACAAAACAAAAACATCAATATCAAAAAACAAAATATATAGGCCTAATTATCCACTACGTAAGTTACTTGATTACAATCTCACTAGAGTATTCTTCTTATTGTACTAGAGCTCTGGTGGCATTCAGAACTATTTTGGAGAAAATAAAATTTCACAAATAGGTACATACTTAGTACATACCAATAAATCCACACTCCCATAACTTATCAATACATTTAAAGGTTTCATTATATAAATTTCTGATGACAGTTGCTTTAATTTTCAAAAAATAAATTTTATTAATACTCCCAATTTATAATGAGCATGGTGCAATTTCCTGATACAGTTATTTATAATAAAAAAGGTTAGTACACAAAATTATCATTAAGGCTTCACAAGGAAAACAACTGCAGTTACTATCAGAACGAATACTAAAATAACACAAACACACAAAAAGAAAAAGTTACGTGACAAAACCAAATAATGGTTACACCCAATGTAAGGCTTCAGCAAATACTGAGTTGATATAAAAAAAATAGAAATGCCCTTAGCTATTTCAAATTATTTTAACCATTGCTATGCTGCCTGAAATTACTAGATTTCTTGTTCCATACAACTAATGTTTACGAACAACTTGGATATGTCTTGACTAAATAACTACTTGCAGAATAATACCCTACAGACTTACTTGAAACATAAGCTAAACAAAACAATCTTGATTTGAAATGACACTACAAAATTAATTATTCAGATTCCCCCATTATAAAAAAAACAGTCCATCTCCACAAAGGCCTTTTTGTTTACACTGTCACACTGCCCTTCAGCAGGTCCCACAATCACACTCTCGATTTCCCTCGTCACTTCTCACAGTTGAAAACTTCCTTGAGCTTCACCTTCCCTCTCAACCAATCCTGCACCACCTTTTTTTCAACACTTCCCTGCTCTCTCACTTTCCTGTACAATACTGTCCTCCGGTCCATACTCTCCCAACATTGTGCACCCTCCAGTACATCTGGACTTCTAAATTTCACATTGCCTTGTTGCCACTCTCTCGCCCCCACTGTTCAGCGTTCCACACTATTTCTGTTTCTTGTTTTTCATAAGTCACTGCCCATCAAACGGCTGTTTCCATTTCCTCTCCTTGCCGCCTTTGCCCATCGTTACCAACTAAGCTACCTTTGGTAGGCCTCACTTCACCCTCGACAACTTCTGTCCACTTACAAAATTTGCTGCACTCTCAGTCTCCTTAATTCCTTCGCCATCTACACAAACAGTTCCACCATTTACCAAAACCTCTGCAACTGTGACTTTTTCTGCCTAGTATTCACCCTCATGCACCTTCAATACCTCCTGCACCCTTAGGCCTAGTTCCGATATTTGCTGTTTCACCTTCTAAAATTTTTTTGTTTACGTCTACCTCTTTAACTTCCTGACTGTCCTCATATACCTGATTTATTTGTACCAAGTCACCTTTCCACCCTTTACTGAAATTTTCTAATGTTTTATTATACTCCGCAAACATGCCCCGAAACAAATCCGTCACATCCTGATTAGAAACGTCCTAAAATTGATAACTCACTAGCAGTACTTATGTATGTAGGTCTAAGTCTACCTCAAACATAACCTCACATTTTGCTTCGGTTTGTTTGCAATAAAAAAAATTACAGTCTCGTTAAAAAACTACCAAAATAAAAATGTTGAACATGGCATCCACACTAAAAACATTTTCATTAGGTGACACTGACTTTAATTCCATTTCTTCCTGGGTGCAACTTTACATTCCCGACTGTTGACTCTCTGCCGCCGGCCACGGTCTGGCACTGCAGATGTCTGTTGTACCCCTGTGATGATGTTTCAAGGGTCCTAGGGCCACGAGGTACTTAGGTTCCCACGTTCCCTGTTCGCTGGCACCAGTAGTGAAGTGGCTGATTTGTGTGTTGTTTTTATTATGATAGTGATCCTGTCTCACTGTTTGGGGCATTGAGGTTGTGTAGTGTAGCTTGCTCCAGATAGCTCAGTTTGTTTCAATTATATGCAGGTGCGAACATTCATTGTGATTTCACTGATTAAAACTCGCATAATATGGTAACTGTTGGTTTATTTTCATTACTACGTTTTACATTTGCACTTGGTGATGTTTCTACAAATGGTGGTTTATTACCAAACCCAAATAATACAATTATGCTGACGGTCAGATGTCCGGCGTTACCGTGTCCGAATTTGATTAAGAAGAAAAAAAATAAAGAAAACAAACCCGTCCATTGCCTGAAACTTAGTAATTGCTATGCCATGCCATCCCACAGTTATGGCACAAACCCCGTATCTCCCGCCACGTTTATGCAAATTTACAGTTTAAAAAAAACCTCTAAGGGCCCTAAAGCCTTCTACTGGCTCTTCAGTGCTCGCAGGGCCAGCCCCGTTGCACCCATGCGACCTGCACACGTCTCTCCTGGGCAAACGCCCGGCTGCCACTCCGGAACCACCGCGGGCCAACGCCGAGCACAAACCGACCAACCTTCTGGCAACAGACATGGTAACTACTGTAATAGTGGACCTCGGTAGAGTGATACAACACAATCCCAACTAACCAGAACTAACAAAATTACACTTAAACATATTTCAATGGATTCCAAAATTTGAATTTATAGTTTTTACATCACAACAATAAAGAGTATTAACACAAATACAATAATTGGGGACAAAAGGTGCCCAACAGTGTAACTACTTTCGCGGCGCAATACCCTATGCAACCTCTGCGACAGCTGACCAACGTGCGTCAACAACCTACGCCATGAAGAAATTCCGTGTAGCAAGTGATCAACCACAACGTCGGCGCTATAAATCCTACAACTTGGAGAAGCTTGCTACACAAGAAGTCACTCACTTGACCAGGAAAAATTTTATAAGATACTAAAATTGCCAAAACTCAAAATTTAAGAAAATAAACAAAAAAAAATTTATATCAACAAAAATAATTAAAATTTAAGTGTGGTTAATTTGAAACCAAACAAGCCAGGAAAATAAGCAAACAACTCCACTTTAAAATTCCCGACTGTATTTTAGTATTTTAATTTTGAATAGATGAATTTAAATTAATCATGTCACCAATTACTAGGTTATTGAATCCTGTTGTATCATCCCGAACATCTGACGAACTAATACGGAATATGGCATACAGCCTGTTATTAAAGATTTGGATTTAATTAAGAAAAAAATATTTGATATAGATTTAAACAAGATGTGGAAGTGGCTGAACACTTCACAATTGCACAATATATGTACAGTACTTCAAACATCACATCAGGGCTGTAGCCAGGATTTGTATGTGGGAGAGGAGGAAGGGTTCCAACCTGGGAATGTTACACAGAACACATATCCCCTTCTCAACAAAGCAGGGGATCCAGGGATCTTCCCCAGGGAAAATTTGGATTTTCAAGGTGCAGAGCTGTGCTATATAAGCAGTTTCAATAGGGTATGGGAAGGAGGGGGGTCTGAACCCCATGTACCCTCTGCTGGCTATGTCCCTGATGATATTGTTTAAACTTCTGTTTTGTTGCATACTACCAGTCTGCTTGCAGCTTTGCCCACGTGTATTACTGATAGCAGGTAATATTTACTAGAACTGAAGCACTTCTTTCTACATCAGATTAGTAGTTCAGCCATCAAGTGATAGGATAACCAAGCTGCTAGTTGAGTTAACATTGCAGCCCACTACATAATTATAGATGCACATGCAGAAAACAGTTGTAAGTCTGTCCCTGTCATTTACAGCAATTTTTCTTGGGCTTTATTTATAGTCGCAACAATACTGACTTGAATTCCATGTTTTTTTGACAGATTATACAGTACAGCCTTCCTGCAAAAGGTCTGCAGAAATACTTCTGAATTATCTTAAAAATTAATTTTTTCCGTAAAAAAAAAATAATAATAATAAGGGTTATTATAAAAAATTTTCCTCCTAAAATTTCATATCAGTATTCTTAATACTGATAATAATACTAAAAATGCTAAATGACAATTATTTTTTATTCCATTTAGGTGAAGCAAAAAGGATCTTATAAACAACAGTAACAAGACTGTCACGTTGTGTTAACATTCACTGTTACAGGTAACCAATTTCTTTACAATATAGGCAAGTCAGTTTTACACATCATTTCTCAAATATTGCTAATAATATGACAAAGATTTTCTTACATTTCAGTTTGTGACATGTTTCTCATTTCTTAAAAACAAATGCACTCGAATAATGAAAGCAGTTAAATCAAGTGTGGTCATGGCAACTGCCTGGCTGGCATTTCAGGTCGCCGGGGGAGAGAGATTGCCAGTGACACAGGATGACATCAAGCTCGATGGACATGCCTTTGAAGCACGTATTTATGCTGAGAGCCCCAGTAATGACTTTCTGCCAGGTGCGGGACTACTCCGGCATCTCAACTTCCCGGAGCCTTGCCTGGATGTACGTGTGGAGACAGGTCAGGCTGGAGGGTCTAGTGTATGCTCCTTGCATTTCTTTGTGTTATGTCTGTTCTAAGTTTTATTTTACTGTTTTTATTATTATTTATTTTGATTTCCATTTTACCAGCTACACTTAGTATTTTCCTCTTTAATGTGTTGTGAAACTAACATTATTCTTAAGATTGAGAAGTGGTAAATTGCTCAATTACCCTCCCCCTTCCTGTCCTTCACATCTCGGCAAATGATGAGCTGAAGATGGCATAGTTGGGACCAGTATCACAGTTAGCCTTTGAGGACATAAGGCAAGCTTGCAGGATAAGTAGCCGCGAGGCAACTAATATTTCAGATGATCTGCCAAAGGGATGAAATTCTTTCCTTTAGCGACCTATATAAGCAGAACTAAGTGCTGGTAGTAGTAGTGTGACGTGACGTTACCAGCTTCTTGCCTCCTTCCCTACTCTACCTTCCTGCTCTTCTTTCTGGCATGCTCTTTCTCCCTTTCTGTCTCCCATTCCCTCCTCCTTTCTGTCTCCCAATCCTTCCTTGCATTCTTCTTCTTTTCATCACCCCCTACCTGCCTACTCCCTGCCATCCTCCAAGGAATAAGGTTGTGGCATCACTGTTGTGTCTAGCTATAAATTACATTAATGCTCATCCATGGTTTCTCCTCTAGTATTTTAGCCTTCGCCCGCACGTTGCCAATCACTGTGCTGCAGTTTATTTTAATTCTAGTGTTGTAATGGAATTACAGTTTAATTAATTTTTCTTCTGAAATTTTCTTTTATATGTATGATTTTGATTGATGAATTTTGGACTTTCATGAGATATAGTATACTGTATTTACATTGATTTTTAACTCACCTGAATAATATAACATAGTAAACGTACTTTTGAAGAGGTCATTATAATAATTTTTTATTTTAGTCAGGTTTTGAATGTATCTCTTTCATATACTGTATATACTCGTGTATAGTGCGCACCATGATTTTTGTTCCAGGGGAAAAAAATTTCAGTGCCTTGCTAGCATGTAAAAAATTCACAGAGTCCGAGACGATGAAGCAGCAGGAGGGAGGTATGATGGATGGGCCAAGGGGGGAGGGGGAATTGTAGCCGTGGCTGGCAACAAAGAAAAGAGAAGAGGAATGATAACATTCACATTGGTTAGAGAGAATTGGAGAATAGGGTGGAGGCAAGACATTTGGCTGTAGCTTCTCTGCAGCTATCTATAAATAGTCTGCCAAGGTCACTTGCTGCCTGCCAGCCTGAACATGCCTGTGTGTTGCTGTGTCTGCAAGACACTCTCACTATCTCTCTCTGCTGTTTGCCTGCCGGCTTCCAGCATGTCTTCCCCCCCCCCCCCCCACCCTCCACCCAGAGGTGATATGCTAGAACAGCAGCAGCTTGTATTTTTTTTCATTTACGTTTCACTTCTCTCCAGAAAAAAAAAAGAAGTGTTTCATCCTTGTTTCTTCCTTTCTCCTGAAAAAAAATCTGTGTTGTCATTTTTTTCTTTCCCTACGAAACTATCCAAACGATCGCGATCACGAGACGTCAAATTTAACTTCTTATATTGCTTCTGCCTCCCACCCAGTAATTTCGTTTATGCCACTTCAAATTGCTGAGCAGCAATTTGTAACAGACAGTTTAAACCTACATGTGTAAAAAGCTAGTAATCTTCCAGCCATAATCAAGTTTTAAACCCACATATTGTATAAACACTGATGCAAAACACTTTGTAAACAAGAACTGGATAAAGTCAAACAAAAAAAAAAAAAAAATAAGGGTTTTTAGCAGCAACGGTTACAGCAGAGCGAGGGTGGAGTGGGGAGGAGAAAAAGAATAGGAAGAGAAGTAATGATGGAAGAACGGTGAGAAACATTCTCTCTCTTCCTCCCACTCTTGACGTCAGTTTATGACTACAACTCTGACTTCCCTTTTCCCCTTCCCCCTTTCCTTCTGCCTGCTTCCACCCCGGTTTTTTACAAATTACCCGTGTATAGCGTGCACCCCTGAACTTTTATCAGATGTTTTGAAATAAAAGTGCTTTCTATACGCAAGTTAATACTGTACTCGTTCTGTGAATTTTACACCTCTGTGGGCCAGATGCTCAAATTTTGCATTGTTGTGCGATCTTCAGAAATCACCCCATCCATTTTGAGCTCCCAAGACATGATGATGGTCACACTGTTCTCTCCCCAAGCGCCATCCTAGGTTGTTTTAAAAATTTTTTTTTTGTGCAAGATATAGTTTGTTTTGTACGCATATATTGTGACTATTTTTGATACCAACGAAAATTTTTTAGCTTTCATAGTTTTTGTATTGTATCATATTAAAGTCAAAATTTGCAACAAAAAATTGTTTTATGCATTAAAAGAAAACCAGATTACTTACCAAAATAAAAAAAATTCACTCTGAAGAACCGTGCCATGGACTATGACATGACATGTTAAAAACCGCATTGATTTTTTTTTATTTATATGTATATATTTTAAATTATATATTTTTTACTTTAAATTCATAATTTTTTTAAATACAAAAAAAGTCAATGCAGTTTGTAAACATGTAGTGTCATAGTCCATGACACTGTTCTTCAGTGTGAATTTTTTCATTTATGTAAGTCCTTTGGTTTTCCTTTAATGCATAAAAACATTTGTTTGCAAATTTTGACTTTAATATGGTATAATACAAATCTATTAAGGCTAAAAAAATTTCGTTACAGTAAAAAATAATCAGAATAGATGCATACAAAACAAACAATATTTCGTACAGTTAAAAATTTTTTTCAAACAATTAAAATTTCCAGTGAACTGCCCCTTAAAGATAAAACTTAGTGATTATTCTTTTCTTTTATTTTGATAAACCTAGAGATAAATTATTCAGAAGTTTCATTATATTGCCTTTGCTAACGTACAGTAGAATCCATTTGTTAAGACCTCGCATGGTTTCCGGGAAAGGGGTCGTAAAAACAGGAGGGTTGTATTAGATGAGTAGGATGTTTTTGGCTGATTTTGACCCACCCAATACCCCTATACATAAAATTTCGCCTTTTTTAGTATAAAGTTTATATTCAGTCATTTCTGGTGTAAAAATGCAATTTTTAAATTAAATACAAATAATTTTATACCCAGATGACTCTGTAAAAAAATTGTACTCTAAAAAGCAATCTTCAGTGTTTCCTAGTCACAAAAAAATGGCATAAACACAGTGCGGTGTGCCTATTTCCAATGACTGAGTGTGGAAAATCATATGATTTATTATTGAAAAGTTAACTTATTATTTGAGCTATTGTTATACAGACGTCGTAAGTTGTTGCCATTGTTAAAAACCACGTGTGCCGTGACACGTGTAGCGGTGCCTTTGCGGCCGCGCCACGCTCTCAGTCTGGTTGTGTAGGCGGGGAGGGGAGAGATGCCAGCTGGCCTTGGCTTGTCTTGCTCTCAACGGACTGGCTGTATTTGGGTGATACATCCTGCTTGTCTAACATGAAACATACTCAGACCACAACAGAACAGCTTGTATTGTTTACGTTGACGCCACGCCGTCACGTATACTTATAAATTACGTTAACGCTTGCCCCCGATTTTTAACACTTAACTATTCTAACCTAAAAGCACTAGCTTTCGCCCGCACCTTTGGCGATTGCCGTGTTGCCGTTTATTTTTACGTAAGAATAATATTTTAGCATGTAAGATTGTGAAGACGAAGCTTTATTTGTATAACAGTATTTACTTACGCCCAAGTGTTTATCCAGTCTTTGTTTTCCATGTATAAGTGCCTTTGTAACATTTATTAACCTGTACTAGTGTTTGTTTACAAAATACGGCCGAGTGCCTCG